>VUQK01010985.1:0-13550 GCA_015106715.1 Bujurquina vittata | reverse complement strand
ATTACTGTATTGTAGATAGCAAAGAAAAATATATCCTCTGTGTGAGATTTAAGATTAAAAAAAAAACTACTGACACAACAATTAAAGTGAAACCTTTTTGAAACCAAAAAAAAATCATTTTTATTTCACAAAAGCAGAGCCTTGGTTTAATATTAAAATGTATCTTCTCTTTTCCTGCTGTCAATGGGGACAATCAAGACCCTCAGTAAATTTACGTTTTTATTGTGTTTATCAAATTGTAGCATTTTTTTTAAATCTGCAGCGTACTATAAATAATCCACATTCACACAGATATACAAATACTTTGTCTTGCAGGTCCTTACAAAAAAGCTACAGTGTATTAATAATTACACTATATTGCCAAAAGCATTCACTCATCTGCCTTCACATGCATATGAGTTTGAGTGACATCCCATTCGTAATCCATAGTGTTTATATGATGTCAGCCCACCCTTTGCAGCTATAGCAGCTTCAACTCTTGTGCGAAGGCTTTCCACAAGGATTTTTCTATCAGGTTGTGGACTTTGTGCAGGCCAGTCAAGTTCTTCCACACCAAACTTACTCATCCATGTATTTAAGGACCTGCTGTGTACACTGGTGCACAGTGATATTGGAACAGGAAGGGGCCATCCTCTGCTTGGCATTGGGTGGTTCTCCAGTGCCTGGGGCCATGGGAACCCTCAGCTGGGACCTCCCTCCTCCTTCTCTGGGGTTGGGCACCCAGTTGTCATCGGCATGTGTGGTCTCGGGTCTTCGGTGCTCATGGGGGGGCTCCGGGTGGCCTGGGTTTCCTGAGTTTATCTCTGTCTATCTCTAGCTCTGGGGGTCGCTGTTAAGTTTCTCACCCTCTTTACCAAGTATGCATCATGACAAATACAGACATACACAGGCAACAGAACAAGAGTATGTGTTTGTTGTATTGTTACAGATGCAGCAATTGGTGACCCCCACCACCACGTCACACCTATCAGCTCCAGTGTTGTTGAGCTATGTCACTTAAACTTGTAAAGAAAGAAAGAAATAGAGAAAAAAAAAACTATCAAGAGGAGCCTAAAATACAGCTCCTCTTGCCATAGCAATGGTGTTTGTCAAAAAAGAGCACGCACAATAATTTTGCTTGATTAGTTGCTGGACAAGACAGGTTTATTTAAAAAAAAACTTCAAATAATTAGAAAATAACTTATGTACTTACACATCTTTGGAGGCTTCTGCCGGCCCTGAGAACAGATGAAAAGCCAAAAGTTAATTTAATTTAATCATGAAACGTATCAAAGCAGGTGTGTTATTGAAACAATAATAAATGCCTTTGCATTTACAATGCATTTGACTATTAATCACTGATTGCAGAAATTAAGAAGCCCAGGTTTGTTTTCAGCACTGTAGCCAGGCTGAACTCTGTGTGTCAGAGCTGTGTTCAGCCGAGCATTTCTTTAATCTTAACTAGTAATGACTTCATGAATTTCTACACAAACAACATTTTAACTATTAGAGAAAAAAATATTCAAAACCCTCTGACAGATGTTTGATTACGTGCAGCTACTTTTGTATCAGCTACTGCTGATATTTATTTAGACCCTGTCTCTCCAATTGATCTTTCTGAGTTTACGTCAATGTCTGTTAGACATTCCCACAAGACTGTTTAAAGAAGTTCTACCATTAATTAAGGCTTCAGTCTCAAATATGATCACTCTCTTTCTATTAATGGGCTACATAGCACAGGTTTTAAAGGTGGCAGTAATTAAACCATTACTTAAAGAGCGATCAGATGACTAAGCCATCTTAACTAATTATAGGCCAACCTTCCTTTTATCTAAAAAAATCTTGAAAGAGTAGTTGTAAAACAACTAACTGATCATCTGCAGAGGAATGGTTTAATTTAAGAGTTTCAGTCAGGATTCACAATCCATCGCAGCGCAGAAACAGCATCAGTGAAGGTTACAAGTGATCTTACAGCCTCTGACAGTGGACTCATCTCTGTGCTAATCCTGCTAGACCTCAGTGCAGCGTTCAAACTACTGACCATAATATTTTATTACAGAGATTAGCGCATGCCATAGGTATTAAAGGTATTGCACTGTAGTGGTTTGAATCATATTTATCAAATAGACTCCAATTTGTTCATGTCAATGAGGAGTCTTCTTCACACACTAAGGTTAATTATGGAGTTCTGTGTTGGAGTTCATGGAGTTCAATACTATGCAGTTTTATCCATCTATGAAGCCAGACGCCACACATCAATTAGTTAAACTGCAGGAATGTCTTAAAGACATAAAGGCCTGGATGACCTCTAATGTCCTGCTTCTAAATGCAGATAAAATTGAAGTTATTTTACTCAGCCCCATAAATCTTAGAATCTAACCAAATACTCACTCTGAATGGCATTACTTTGGCCTCCAGTAACACTGTGAGGAATTTTGGAGTCATTTTTGACCAGGATATGTCCTTCAATGCACATATCAAACAAAGGACTGCTTTCTGGCATTTGCACAGTCTCTCTATTAGAAACATCTCAGAGTGATGCTGATAAAGTAGTTTATGTATTTATTACTATAGGCTAGACTACTAAAATTCATTATCATCAGGTTTTCTTAAAAGCTCCTTGAAAAGCCTTCAGTTGATCCAAAATCCTGTAACGAGGGCAGTGACAGGTACTAGAAAGAGAGAGCATAATTCCTCCATAATGGCTTCTCTTCATTGTTCCCCTGTTAAATCAAGAATTCAATGTAACATTCAACATAAAATACTTCTTCACACATACAAGGCTTTCAATAATCAGGCCCCATCTTATTTTAAAGACCTCATAGTATTGTACAACCTCAATAGAGTACTTTGCTCTGAGACTGCTGGTTTACTTGTGGTTCCTAGGGTATTTAAAAATAAAATGGGAGCCAGAGCCTTCAGCTTTCAGGCCCCTCTTCTGTGGAACAGTCAGACACCCTCTCTGTTTTTAGGATTAGGCTTAAAACTTTTCTTTTTGATCAAGTTTATAGTAAGGGCTGGATCAGGTGAACCGGAACCATCCCTTAGCTATGCTGTAACAGCAACAGGACTAGGCTGCTTAGGGGGTTCCCATGATGCGTGAGATACACCTCTTTTCACTCTCTCTGTTTATACCCCACTATGCATTTAATCATTAGTCATTATTAATCTCTGGCTCTCATCTACCCCTAACTGGTTGGAGGTTTCTCCTAACTCCAAGATGTGCAGAATAAAAAACAAAACATAAATGACACAACTAAGCATAAAACTGAAAAAAATAGATTAACAAAAAAACACTACTACACAAAGTGTAAATAAATAACAGATCGCACAACAATAGACAGTAACAAACTCGGTCTCAGTACTGTGTTAGTAGTATATATAATTTAATCAAACTGAACTGAACACCATATCACAAAAGCTGTTTAAAATGAATTTCATTAACTTGAGTGACCGCTCAAGTCACCAGATCTGCATTCAATAGATTGATAAATCTACAGAAATGATGTGATGTAATTATGTTATTCGAAGAATCCATGTCACAAAGAATTGAGGGTAAAGTGCAAAAGAAAGCCCTACATAATATACAGTGTATTACATTGTTACATGAACAGTGACTGCAGCCACTCCTGTATGACGCTACACATCAACACACATCTTATCAGACTTCTCTTACAAAAATTAGTCACTTTATAGGCTCCTTTAATTTCTCAGGGTGACAAAAGTGAAAGCATCAAGGTGCCTCAACTGGCAATATTTTAGGGAGGTGTAGAATAGAACTGGTCCCTCCTGGTTTAATCAGCATGTGATATTTTGAAAAGCATGAAATTAAACCAGACAATCATCAAACACAATAGTACTAAAACCAGTTTCCCCCAACTTCATCCAAAATTCTTTTGTTGCCTAAACCTAAGCACACACTGCAAAATTCTTTATTAGTATCTGAGTCTCGTCCTTTGTATACTCAGCAATCACCCTGACTACCTACCAGTGATTGCCTTCAATTACAGAAAATGCACTTCCTGTACTGGAAAATGTTGCTGCTCAAAATATCAACAGGATGGATCCAATTTAGTGCACCCTCTAGTGACTGAGAAACAGGATTTACATGTTGAGATTTTGGGAAATGCTTCTAAAACACACACACAGAGCACTCATATCTGTCTATTGAATGGACAATGCATTAAATTTTATATAAAAATTTACTGGGATACAAGAATTAACGGATTAGAATCTGGAGGTCGTGTTCACTAAAAACATTTTTGGCTGCTACTCAAAAATGAATGTGCTAACTGTAACAAAATTTCATACAAATGTCTTAAGCTGTAGCAGTGACATTTCATATACAAAAGGTCAACAGTTAACTTCTCAGTGACCTCACTGTGATCTGTAAAAAGGCTTTTCTGCCCATAACTCAACACCGTAATTCTGCAACAGAATACGTGATTTTGACCTTATTTCATATTTAGCTGGTTATTAAATAGATGACACCAATCTTTGGCATTTACTATAATATTCCTTGAAAATCTTCCCAACTTAACTGGAAACTGGTGTTTAATTATTTAAATTAATATTTTTGTCCATGATAGTTGCACAAAACCTCAAAGACTTTATGACCATGAACAAAGTTATAGCTAATGCCATTCTCTGTATTGATCTGACAAGCCTTTGATTGGCCTATTTTTACAGGGGCAAGTACACAATATAAATCAATCCCCATACAAGAGCATTTATAGCCTTTGTTTGGGGTGCTTATGTTTCTCATAGCCTTTCAAATGCACTACAGTCAACAGTTTTTTTGCACAGCATAATCAAGGTGCTCCAGATTTTTTGGCTGCACATCCATGCTGTGACTCTCCCATTCTCCACATCCCAAAGGTGCTTAAGAAATCAGTTTGGGATGATCTGAGCTTTGTGACATGCTCGAAGCAGCCATCATCATCAGACTAACCACTGTTCCTCCAGTTTTTTAATGGCCATTGTTGTGAGCACATGTGAAATTTAGCCTCAGTTTCTTATTCCTAGCCTTTCCTGACACGAGTGGCTGCTGCTGTAGCTCATCTGTTTCAAGGTTTGATTAAAGAGATGCTCTTCTGCATACCTTGGTCGTAACAAGTGAACATCTGAGTTACTGCCTTTCTATCAGCTTGAAGCAGTCTGCCTTTTCCCCTCTGACCTCTGACATCAACAAGACATTTTCACTGCTGCTCACTGAAGATTTTCTCTTTTTCTGACCATTCAGTTTAAACCGTAGAGATGGCTATTTGGGAAAATCCCAGCAGTTTCTAGAATACTCAGACCAGCCTGTCTGGCACCAACAACCATGTCACATTCAAAGTCACTTAAATCACCTTTCTTTCCCATTCGGATGCTCAGTTTGAACTTAAGCAACTCGTCTTGACCATATCCACAAGCCTAAATGCACTGAGTTGCTGCCATTTAATTGGCTGATTACAAATTTATGTTAACAAGCAATTGATTGCCAGTGAGGGTATATGTGTCCCTACTGTGTGCATAGTTACCAGCTCCAAAGACGCATTTTAAGTCAGGAAAATCTCCAACAAATAGAACAAAATACAGAATATGGTAGAATAGAAGTAATATTACCATTTTTATATGCAAGATTTATATTTTGGGAATATTGAAATTAAATAGTATATAGAATATTCTGTTGTGGTTTTGAGTATATGGGAAATTGTAGTTATCCTAACTTGATCTGCAGAGAGGCACATGTTGTAAAATAACTTTAGACATACAGTATATGATGCCTCAGTTGCAGACACCCACTGAGCGCATCACCATGCTATTTGACTCTTTTATGGACAGACGAAACGTCATGCTTTGCCAAAATGCAGGCAGTCATCTAAGCGTGATTTGAAGTGTTATAATGTCATAATGCATTCTGCATGAGGATAATCTAGCTTTCTTCTTGAATGTACACTGACAACAACGAGGGAACAAGAGCCTCAGTTGTGCCCTTCAATTGCTTTTTCATGTCATACCCTATTTTATCAGAGTGGAAATGTACCTTCAAAATAACACCATAAGAATCACTTGTAATAGTAGAAAATTGGATAATCTACATTATGTAAAAAGGCTACAGCACATTTCATCCTTGCAGAGGGAACGCTGACATGACACAGGGGCCTATTCAGTGGTCTGACAAAAGCTCATTCATATCCAAGGCTCCACATCAGGGTGCATAAGATTATGAACAGGAAATGTGACAAACTTGAATGACCGAGGCCGTCATTTCAGTTTTGCTCGGCCATATCCTGAACTGAACTGAGCTGGAGCATTTTTGTAGGACTTGACTTTATAGCGTTCTGTAAACTTGGTTGGTGACTTGGATGCCTCGACTCAAACAGCTTAGAATAAAAACAGTACAGTAAAGCCTAACTTTCTAATTTGTGTTTGATTAGTGGAAATACTGGAAGTGTACAAGAGATTTGGCAGCAAGTCAGAACCAGGCTTGAAAATATATATTTATGCATTTGTTCTGCATTGCCACCAGGGAAAGTGACAAAATACAGTTTGTGCAAGTGTTACTTCATGACTTTATTCAGTGGCATTACTAAACTAAGGTGAAACAGGTTTGCACATGTATGCATTCCCTCAACAGAGGGAATTTATCACTCACTGACAAAACAATTATTTATAGGTTAAAATAGTAGGAAATAGAAAGAACAAAAGCTTCTATCTTTATATACAGAAAACCAAACATTTTCCTTCTGACCTGATGTCAGCTGGTATGGACAAATGAGCGCAGCCACTAGTCCAAATTTATCAGAGTGACAGGATGTCACACGTCCTTGACATTGCACTGATTGTTGACCTCTAAGAGCAGACAAAATGGATAAGGCCTGCCACACAGAAATAAACACAGCTGCTGTCCTTCATAGACAAACAAACCACAGTTACAGCGCACTCACACAACTGCTTAGAGGCTGTTTGTGTACCTCAAGGTGGATCCCATTTAAAGCATAAATCAACACTGGATTGTGTTTCCCAGTAGCTCTCTGAGCTCTGTTAACATGCCTGGTGAGCACTGATTAGGTACCTGCAAACACACACACACACAGACACACGCACATGCATTTAAAGAAGCACAAACACAGATCATGCTTTAATAGGTAGTGGTGGTGAAGTAATCCTGCAAATACTTCAGTCTAATCATTACCCCAGTTCGAAACATATATTGAATCAGGCTACATCCGCTGACAGAGGTGTGTTTCAAGAAAATAAGCCAGAGAAAAGCAAGATATCTCAGTGAGAGTTGGTAAAACCACGCGATACAGATTTTTTTTTCCATTCAAATATGTCCGCCGGGCTTTATGAATGAACCTTGCTGTCGATTAAACATTTTAGTTCTGCCTGCTTATAGGGCACAACGAGCATCAGTCAGGTGGGCAGACAAAGATGGATGGATTTCAGTGAAACTGCTCGTCTTTCATCCTCAAAAAACCCTTTGGATCCAACACTAACACACTGAGAGAGAACCTGTTAATGTAGATGTTAACGGTGCATTGACAGTGTCAAGTGTTACGATCGTTATGGAAGAGGTGCATTCTTCAGGTGCCTGATATGAGGGACACCCTTGTGATCGATCTGCCACCCATGGCTCAGAGAGACCACCACAGACATACACACGCACAACCCCGCCCCCGAACACACACAGATGCTCTCTTGAACACAAGGGCAACCCCGACACACTTCATTTACATTCAAAACACCTTCTCCCCTCGCTGAGGATACAGTGACAACTCTTTCTCTCACCTGCCCCCCTCCTCACACACGCTCACTCAATGTTGCACACACAAACAGAGGTACACAGAGATTCCTGAAACACTTACCCCCTCCTGTGGTGCTGGTGGCTGAAGAATTGCCACAACCCATTTTGCATCGATGCAGCCACCGTCCAAGCAGAGCGGACACGTTTAATGAGTGGAGGGATGGGGAGGAAAGGAGGGGAGCTCACAACACACTGGGAAAAGGGAGGAAAGTGAGGGAAAGGTGACAGAGGGAGAAAGAGAGGGAAGGTCAAAGGAAATGCTTGACAGGGACCTCCATTGATTGTATCCCCTCCACTGTCTTCAGCCTTGTGCTTATCCTCTGCAATGCAATGAAGAGCTCAGAGTGAAGTGGGAGCATGGAGAGAAAGGCTTTTATACACATACCATACACACTCACTGACAGAGAGAACGAGAGAGAGAGAGGGGCAATGAGGGGAGAGCAAGAGAAAGAGAAAGATGCTTTACCCTCACATGATTTGCTCTTTTCCTCCACCCTGACAAGGTTGCCCGGGAAACCAGGGGAAAGGGGGCGGAGGGTGGAGTGAGAGGCAACCAATAAGGAGCCTCCTTTATATATAAAGGTGCAAAAAACTGGAATGAATTTAAGGGCATCAATATATCAGCCTGTTTGTATGGCATCCTGTAAAATTCCTAAATTGCTTTTTGTATGCTAAAATATAGAGCAGAAAAACAGTGTGCTTGTGCTTTTCAATAGAGGGGACACATACATTCATACTCACTTATGACCTAAGGCTTATATATTTGGGCTCTTACCAGTCAGTGAGAATGAGAACATGGAAAAGCCTTGAACAGTGAACTAATGGAACCACAAAGGTCGTGCATAGGCTCATTTATAGCCCCGGGTAAGTCTCAGTGCACCTCTTTTCCTCATTTCCGTCACGATGAATGCTCTAACAATACAAGAGCATTCATGTGAGTAAAGTATGATGGCAAGATGCATTACATTAGCACTCTGCACCAGTCAAGCCAATTCACACATTTAGTCAGTGGTGTACTTTATCACGAGGGTTGAGAGTTTTAAAATTCAAATGTGAGGTTTCCAAAGGGAAAATAATTGACATCGTAAATAATCCTTCTGTTATTATGCAATACTAAAAATTATGAGTATGTAGAAGGATGAGAACAGTTTGTATATATTGAAGTCAATTGTAAACACAACCCACTACAATTTGAAGTAAAAGACAATTGAGGGAAAAAGGCTTTCTCATGTGTGCTCTTTATGTGCACTGTGAGACAACTGATGACACTCCC
The DNA here is from genome assembly GCA_015106715.1 of Bujurquina vittata. Lineage (NCBI taxonomy): Eukaryota > Metazoa > Chordata > Actinopteri > Cichliformes > Cichlidae > Bujurquina > Bujurquina vittata. The sequence continues at coordinate 4,506 of VUQK01010985.1, read as the reverse complement.
ATCTGTCATTGTAAAAGCCAGCTTAGCATGCCACACTGACTGAAAACAGGAGGAAACAGCGATACTGGGGCTCTCTCCAAAGGTGGGCTGCAAAATCAGTTTTGGACCTGATGTGCCATCTGACACACCAAGGGGTGAGGACGTCTGTGAGGACACAGGTCAGAGAGAGATCCTGTGGCAGTCAGCGGCCACTTGGAATAGTTTACTGCTACCAGAAGGAAGGAGTGTGCCACCTGCTTGGAGGAATTGGCAAGAATTGAACAGCTTTTTTTCTCTAAAAAGAGAACCTGTGCAGGTTTTTTAAAAAAAAAAACACACACAATGTCTATGCACCTGTCAGTGTCAGCCACCTACGCAGAGAATGATGCAATGGTGACCTTGAAGTGTAAAGCATCTGAATGAAATTCACCATGTTAAAATCCTGCAGTTTAGTATTGCACACAAGAGCAGGACAGCCACCACATTTTCAAGGTCTGTGGTGAACTGTGGGAAGAAGTCTGATTGAGAGCTCATTGTGCATGGTTGACCTTAGGCCATGAAAGTAAGTAAATCAGTAAAGGTGATTTATAGAGTGCTTTTCAAGAACAAGAGTCACAAAGTGCTTTACAATACAAAATAAAATACAATTAAAACCGTATAAATGGATAAAACTAATTAAAGGCAAGCTTATTACTAACAAGGTCCATGGAGCTGAAGTCTAATGGAAACAAGTTCCACAATTTGGAAGCAACAACCTCTTCTTGTCATTAATTTAGATCTAGGTACAGCCAACAAGTATTGATCAGCTGATCTCAAAGACCTAGCAGTTACACATGGATGAAGTAGTTCATCTGAGCATCACCAGAAGTTCACTAGAAGAAGTTCTAAAAATGTAGGCGCTCCTCTCTTTCACTTTGGAACCTTAACAACGTTCACAGTTGCATCATCTGTGAGAGAACTTGGCAACCAGGAGAGGGGTCGCAATAAAATTCTCCTCATGAGGATGAATTTTAGAGACCAATAGAGCAAAACTGATATCCCCACTCAGTCTTAACTATACTTTGCATTTATACTTTGTACATGTTGCTATTTAGAAACTGTTAGAAGGCTAACATGCTAAAAATTAGTAGGACTAATATGACTTTTTAGGTACACTTTGGCTACATAGGCTTTACTTTTACTCTAGAAAAGTGCAAAAAATTAATTGTAAGCAACACAATGAATTGTAATACAGCTTAATAATTTCAGTGTGGTCTTTGGTGAGCCGGATCACTGCTTCACTGACATTAAACAGCCCCGTTATAGCAGACTTTGTCAATCCAGCAAACATAGTTCATTATCAGAGTTGGAGCTGAAAAGCCTTGTCTGATTTAGAGCCACAACTAAACCAATTAACCAAGGCGAGTCCACTGGGGAGGGAAGGATGTTCTCCTGCTCAGGCTGACTGGAAGAGCCACTGCTTGTCACAGCTTGTCTACATTATCAAGGCACAACACAACAAGATATGGCCATCCTAACAAGTCAACAAGACAGTTATTTAGACCTAAAAAAAGGGGGGGGGATACTACACAGGTGCATATTTCATGTTGTCTCCTGTCTGAGGTTTGTAATATAGCCTGAACTGAGGTTTTGGGGCTAATGCCGATACAGATTTTTACAGAGAGGAAAAAAAAACAACATATCAATATACATTTTGATATTCTTATTAGACCTGTACTTGATTCAGAGTTATACAGGACAAACAATGAATATGTTTAGGTTTTGTTTTACTTTGTGTAGTTTCTGCAATAAGTGCGACTTAATTAGAGAGGCAGAAACTCAGCACATCTCGTGCTCAGCCAATTTGCCTGTTGTGATTGATGCAAAACAAGACAAGAGCTGATTATTTGCCAGACTTAATTTTAAAAGGCTGGTGCAACTTCTCACCAATGCGTTACATCCATTTATTTTTTTGAAAAGTAGTCCCAAAGTGCTTCCTTACTGCAGTCAACAGTCAGTTCAACCAAGAGATCTACACGCCTCATCTGGATATTAAATGGAAAAAGAAATTAATTAAGACTAAGGAGTAATTGGAAACACAGGAACGTTTTTTAAAGGAATATAGGAATATATTTTAGAAAAATGGTGCTTAATCCTAAAAGTAGAGTTTCACAGACTTCTAGAATCAAAGGTGTACTGATGTGTTTCTAGTGGCGACGCCTTAATAAGAAACTTCGTTGGGTTTTATTTTCCTTTAATTTGTCACCGGTCTTATTTTGAAATTAAGTGGTGTAATTCTTTGTGTCACCAGACGGGGTCACTGTTGACACTAAAATGCCCTGCCTTAGTGTAAGTCAACAAGCTTACACGAAGCCTTGCTCTTATTAATTCATAGAACAGAATAAACTTAAACGTGAAACCATTTAAAAAAATCATCTTTAGAGTTTGGGAGTATTAGTTCTTGCTGGTTAACGGCTTAGCAGAAATATATGACATAATGAGTGGGCCCGCTACCAAATACGGGTTACTCTAACCCGCGCAGTGGCGTCTGGGAAATTGAGTCCACATTCTGAATAATTCAAGCCCTCATTCCCTTCTCCTGCACAGCTAACAAGATGCCGGCCGTACATCACAAACTGCTCCTCGAAGAGGCTTTACAGGACAGTCCTCAGGTACGCCTGCATTTGTTTTCTCATGCTTGTAAACCCGATACTGTCTCATTTAAGGCGTTACGAGCGCCGAAGTTAGCTTAGCCCAAACAGTATCCAGTTCTCGTTGTAAGCTGTTTCCACTGGTCGATGACAGCTCTCAATTGGCACATTTTACAGGAATGTAATCCCCTGTGAGCAGTAGCTGCACCTTCCAGTCTGTTTTAGTTTCTACGGCATGTCACGGTTATTTCTTTTTTGTGTCCTTGCTGTATTTAGAAAGCTACCGCCCTTCACAGGGATTTCATCTCTCAGAGGTGATTTTTCTAGTGTACATCCAGACTTGTTGTCAGTCACAACCATATACCTCCACCAGACTCGGTCTCCTGCAGTCGCTTTATTCTCTAATGCTGTGCAGTTATTTTTGAGCTAAAATCTGTTCAATAGCCCTTCTGGGCCTGATTCCCAGGATGTGGGAGGGGTTTCCATTATCGGACGCCCCTGGAATAATTCAACAGCCCGCAACAGTGTGGTGTCGCTGCAAAAATAGCATACTAAATACTTTCAGGGTATAAAATGCTCGCTCAATGTAAAAGTTGTTTCAAGTCCTGCACCTCTTGCATGACTTTAGGTGATGAAGATGTTGAAGACAGTTATGTCTTGCTATATCAACTAGAGCCGCTTTTATGCTGTCTGTTGCATCACTCTTCCTCCAAATAGGGCTGACCTCTGAAGGTTGAGCTTAAGTGCAACCCATGCTGGAGGGTCACTGTCTTCTTGCGTTTTGGTTCTCTCAAAATGCAGTTTTCAAAACAAGAAACGGACCTGTCATATTTCTACAGTGAAGTACACACGTACAGCTAAAGCATGGCGTCTTTTTAGTGTGAAAGGACTCACGGGCCTTTTGTTGTTAAAGTCAGCAGGAGTGAAGTGTAAACAGACTTCACTGCATGGGTGTGTGCCCTTCTGCTTTAACTGCCCTACCTTGCTGCACCTGTTTATGGAAAACACTTCACCAGACAGGATTTCGCCTGTTTGCATAGCCGCCCTGCAGTAAAATCGTTTTATCTTTAGGTGAACTTGAAATCTTGCTTCAGTATGACAAAGCAAATCCACAGTTATCAAAATATTTAAGCTCGGTAAGTTGATTAGTTGGGTAGTAGGATTTCAGATGTTTTTCCAGTTATCTCAGTTAATTAAAGAGCAAACACGCACATTCAAAAAGAACACATAAACGGGGTGCTGGATCCAGTTATCTCACCCTTGTCTCAACTTTTCATGCCTTTATAACAGGCATCCCCAAATGGCGGACCTCGGTCCGGATCCGGACCGAAATGATGTCTCATACGGACCCGAACCCAATACCAAAACAGAAATGACCACTTAAAATCGTGTTGAGCGCTTTCTGTTTTACCAGCGCAGCTTTTACAGTCCTTGCGGTAATGGCGAAGCGTCCGAGAAAACCCACAGACCAATCGCATGCGAGTTTGGCCATGCCACGTGATACCGCCAAGCTAGTTCCAGCCGGCGGTTACTTTGTAACAAAGTGAGGACGGATGAGAGTTTGAGAGGTTACTGTGGAAACGACAAAAATAGAAACATAGTGACACAGAGAGATCCAGCCGAGACCGAGGACAGGATGGACTGAGAGCTGAGACTACATTCAAGGCCAGGATTAAAATTCTGGGGACAAGCAAGAGCTGACTTCTGTCTCTGAGCACTAAAGAAACAAGCGATTGGCTAAAAATGCTCAGTTATTACATTAGATCAGATTTAAATTAAATTCTTTAAATAATTTGAGACGGTTAAGTCCAGATGTGAAACATAAAAATGTAAATCAAACTTTTCAACAATTTCTTTTTTCTGCAGTTAGTCATTGTGAACAGGTACAGTTGTCATG
>VUQK01010984.1:0-11909 GCA_015106715.1 Bujurquina vittata | reverse complement strand
GTCCACAAATTCAGGATGTATTCTTTGTCAAGCTGCGTGATTACAGCTTTTGTATATGTTAGCTGCAAACAGCAAAAGTACTGCTGGTGTATGAAGGCTTCTTAGTGTTTGGGTGTGACTTTTGCCCCCCCCTCAGCAGATGACTGCCCCTCCCTGAGCCTGGTTCTGCTGCAGGTTTCTTCCTGTTAAAAGGGAGTTTTTCCTTCCCACCGTCACCAAGTGCTGCTCACAGGGGGTCGTTGTGACTGTTGGGTTTTCTCTGTATTATAGTACAATATTCATTCATTCATATAAAGCACCTTGAGGTGACTGTTTGTTGTGATTATAAATAAAATTGAACTGAACTGAGGGGTGGATCTGATGCTCATACAGTAATGAATTAATGAATATTACAACAGAGCCAAACCTTAAATCCTCTTCTGATTTATCGCATCCTCTCTGACTAACTGGAGAGTAAAATAAACATGATTTATTCAGTAAGATGTGAAACCATCAGCCCATCAGGAAGATGTTTACAGAGATCATTGTGAGCAGTGGACTCAGTTTCTCCTGGACTTCTACACAATCAGCCTTCTTTCTCCAACCAGAGGAGTGGCCCCCTGCTGGGCATGAACAGAATGCAGGTGTTAGGCTTGACTTTTGAAGCACCTTGAAGCTACAGCCATGCACATTTTAGTTAACCGCTGAACTTCCACCTGGTTGCCGACAAACTGCTAAGGCGTACAGTTTGGGTTAGGTTGCATTTTAGCTGCATGCTAACAAGACAGGTGAAACAGTTTGGCTCTGAATATATTCCTGTTTCCTCCAGTCCTGGAGATCCTGCAGCTGGTGAAGACGCGGGACCTGCTCCTGGCCGACACCCACATCCTGGAGCTGGAGCAGGAGTGTAATGACCGCGCTGCTGCAACGCAGCTGGAGGACTCGACCAGCCCGAGCATCAAAGATGGCGGTCGGAGGAAGGCGAAGGATGTGGAGCTGCTGTACGAGGAACTACAGAAGGAGCTCTGGGCTGTGGTCAGGGAGTCCCTGAAGTCCCCGACGGCCGGGCCCAACCTGGGCCTGGTGGTTCAGGTGAGAACCTCTTCTGCTGCCTTGGCAACAGGTGAAGACTACAAGAATGTTTGACTAACATCTAAATGCTCTTGCTCTAACAGGTGCTCCAGCAGGAGGAGCAAGTTGACAAGGACTGGGCAGTTAGCGAGGGGGCAGCCACTGGTGGCCCGAGGCCTCGCTGCCTGAAGCAGAGGTGGAAGGATGCGGTAGAGGAGGCAGCTGACAACTCCCTGCCTCAGACGTCTGAATTCACAGCTGGAGGGCTGGACAAATACCTGGACCGGCTCCGAACACTTGCAGTGGAGGACCTGGGGGCTGCCAAGAGGAACGTGGTATCCATCTATCCTGAAGAGTACCAGCCCTTCCAGGTGAGACAACATCTGCACACAAAGATCGAACATTAGTGGAAAACTGATGTTTGTGGCTGTTGATAGATTTTCGGACATAAAGTCATAGCACTGTTTGTTTGGATTTTGTTGATAGCTTTAGTTCCTTTTGGAAAGTATGAATGCCTTTTTAAACACTCTGAAATTTGACCTTTGGCCTCTCAGGTGTACGTACAGAGCTACCACCAGGCAGTTGCACACCGTCTGAAGGCTGTCACTGACAACCAGCTGGAGATCACAGACATCTACTCCCTGCTGGACTGGCTGTACAACGTATACAACAGGTACACACACACATTTCAGTTATTAGAAATAAAAGCTAAAGTTTAAAGAGTTTAAAAAGACAAGAACCTGAAACGAGTAAACCTATTTCTTTTTCCCCGAAGTTTGTTTGAAATTACTTGTCAGAATGATCATCCATAATCTCCAAAAAACATCCATCCACTTCTTTTTATCCAATTGGGGGGGGCAGTGATATAAAATAATGCAGTAACGGGAAGGAGCATGAGATTTAGTTTTAAACTGATTCCTGTCCGAGACTCATGATTTTTGCATTAACTAGTGAATAATACAGATGAAATGGAGGCTCGAGATAAACAGTGCTTTGGAGGGAGCGGCAAACCACAAGTTACCGTTTTTCAGCATCGTGAAATGTGTTTAAACTGCAGCCCCGAAATCCTGTTTTGTGTCTGTGTTTTGTTTCAGAGACGTTCTGGGAACGGTGTGCATCACAAGTCCATTCAACCACTCTGAGCTTAGTCCTCTGCTGCCTTCAGAGACGGTGGACAGACTGGAGTTAGACTGTCTCAACTCTGTCCGGGTGAGACACACACACACACATTCTCACCTACCTTACTAAAGGTGGACTGTGAACCCACACTGACCAAGCTGGGACCTCTGTTTCTAGATATTTGAAATGAATTCAAAGAACATAATGTGCAAAACTGTTTAGCTTAAACATTTTTCTGTGACAGTCACAAACATTACAGAGTGACTTTGAGTCAGTAAAATATTCACTCTCAGATTCCTCAAACTATCTTTAACATAACTCCAGCAGACGTAAGATGTGTTTGATTTGTTGCCTGTTTTTCCCTGTGCAGGCTAAAGTGACCACAGAGCTGAGTCAGGTCCTAGAAGAGGAGGAGAGGAGATGGATGGAGACGCTGCACATCGAGGAGTACCAGATTACTCTGGCCAGGACCGTCATAGAGGTAGCCCTCAATCTGCTCCCCTCACACACATCTCTGTTACTGTGGTTACTGCACACTCTCTCTGAATGAGCCTCAGCACCACCCCGAAAAGAAAAGCGTTTCCTGCCTGTTTAAATGCAGGATATAATCAGAGTCAAGTGTTACATAAAGGTCGATTTTGCTTTATTTCGTACACTGATTGTTTTCTGGGTTGGTCCTTCAACTCCAGCCAAAGTCAACATTTCCTCATCTCTCTCTCTCTCTCACACACACACACACACACACACACACACACACACGCACACACACAAACGCTTTGATTTAAATTTCATTTGCATGTATCTGCTGTTCTCTACTGGATGAAGTTGGCATAACAACAATTTCACAAAGCAGCTTGGAAGCAGATCAAAATCAAACCTTTTCTGTCTGCCGTTGACCTGAGTAACTTTACCTTGTCCTCATTTCTGTAAAGGTTCTGTTCTAAAAGATGTCTCCCACGAGTTAAATGATCATACTGAGCATACATTCGTTGATGTTTTAGAGGCTGCAGGTTGATCTGGAGCGTTCTGCCTCCATCAACAGAAGTTTGGGCTCCAGAGTGGCGCAGTGTAGCATCAACGGGCTTGCCGACTTCCTGTACAGGTATGTTTATTACAAGATGAAGCTGGTACTCAGACTGGATACAAAAGAAAATTGTAAATTAGCAGACATTTAAAAAAAAAAAACATAAAAAATAATAATTAAAGCAAATTACTCCACCTGATGAAATGGCAGCAGACAAAGGATATCTGGTGGGTCATAAACACTTATTAAAATAAATAAATGATAGAGGGTTCTAAAATGAATATTTGTTTTTTGAATAATAAAAGAACAACTTGAAACTTTGGAATCAACCAAATTTGAATGTACAGACTTTTTATTTGAAGATTCATCAGGAACATCAAAATGATTTAGTACCAGGCTCCTGCTTATGTAATGGACGAGTTTAAAAAATGTTTCTTTGCTCTATTTACATTCCCCTCCAAAAGTATTTGAGCAGTGAGGCCAGTCCCTTTTAATCTTCCTGCAGACTGCAAACATTTGGGTTTGACATTTAAATATGAATATGAGACAAAAGATCAACATCTCAGCTTTTATATCCAGGCATTTACATCTGGATCTGCTCCGCAGTTCAGAGGGTAGCACCTTTTATCTGAACCCACCATTTGTCTTGTGACAGGTGTGTGCCGTTACATTGAATATTGAAGCAATAAATGGGTCTGAATGTCTGCTCTCAGTGTCAGATCTGGGTTTGTCTGTGCAGACACGGCACTTATAGTTGGAGGAGGAACCTGAGAGCTGTCTGTGGGTGAAAAACAAGCAGCTATGAAGCTGAGAGGAGAAAATCAGTCAGAGCCATGAACAAACATTGACCATAGTCATTACAGCTGTTTGGAACATCCTGAAGAAGAAAGTCGTCACTGGTGGACTAAGTGACAGGAACAGGTAGACTGAGGAACACAGCAGCAGCTGATGGCAGAAACAGTGTAAGTGCTGTAAAGGAAGACCGTAAAACAACTGTTAGTGACATCAGCAACACCCTCCAGAGGGCAAGAGTGAAGGTCTCACACTCTGCTGTTCACAGAAGACCTCATGAACTAAAGTGCAGAGGCTTCACCAGAAGATGCAAAGCACTCATTACCAAGAAGAAGAGGAAGGCCAGGCTGGAGAAAGAAGTACAGAGACAAGCCTCAGGAATTCTGGGACAAAGTTTTATGGAGACAAAGATGAACCGTTTCCAAGGTGATGGAAACACTAACGTTTGGAGAAAACAAGGATCTGCTCGTGATCCCAAACATACGAGCTCATCTGTGAAACACAGTGGAGGTAGTGTCGTGGCTTGGGCTAACATGGCTTCTTCTGGAATCTTCACTGATGATGTCATGCATAATGGCAGCAGTACAGTGAACTCAGAGGTCTACAGAAACATTTTGTCTGTCAATCTAAAGAAAGATGCAACCAAACTGATTGGGAGATCCTTCATGATGGTGCAAAATCATGAAACAAAACTACAAAGCAAAGGAAGGTTTTAGAGTGGCCTCAATCTCCAGACTGTAATGACGTCCTGATGCAGTTATGGCAAGCAAAAGATTTTATTCTAAATATGATTTGTTGATGTCAAACCCAAGTGTTGCATCAGCCAGCATGAATCAGAAGCACACTGGTGTGTCTATGATAAAAGCACTTGAACAGAAGTTGTAATATTTCACTTTTTTGATCTTTTAAAGAGCAGATTATGATTCTGGAGGTCTTTTGTTTTAGCTTCCAGCGGAAAGCTGAGATGTTCCATGAAGGGATGCAGGCTGGCATGTTGGGCGACAACCAGGACGGATACGTGTCCAGAACTATCGCCCTGGTCAACTGCTGCCCTCCATTCAGGTACAGTTACTGCAGCACACTCTTCAATGCATGAGCGAACAATCAGCTTTGTGGAGGTCAGCAGTGCTCAGAAGGGGTTTTCTGCTCTTTTACTTACTTTGAGTACGTTCCTTTAAAATTTTAAATGTAGCTTAACTCCTTACAATTAACTAATTAACTGCATAGTGTTGAAGAAATTTCAGCTGAATTTGAACTAAAGCGCCACTTTTGTGTAATATCAATTTGTGCCACACGACGGTGCTGCGAGTCAGCAGGACATTATTTAACCAGGAGAGTCCTTAAGAGCACGCTTTTATTTCAAATGACCGGCTGGATGAAGGCAAAGCCTCTCGAGGAAACGGGCTTAGTTTAAATGACTGCAACACACCTGGAAACGTTTCAGCTCACCCACTGGTGAGATTCTGCCCCCTGGTGGTCAAAGTCCCAGTTACATTTTGCAGACTTATTACATGACGAGGACAAAATTCTGCCTCCTATACGAAATGATAATAATCAGTCTGGAAACATTTTAGATTTTTTTTACACAGACAAAGTAAAAGTACTCACTTTGCACAAAGCTGACATTAATTTAAATGACTTTATATACAGGTGGATAGTTTAATAACTGTCATAATTCATGTTGAGTTATATTTCATAAATTACAGTCCAAACCACGGATGCAGCTGTCAGACACAGATCACCTCAGAGGGAGTCAGAGGTTTCCATGTCTGAACTGTTACTGGAAACATTACAGTCTCACCTCGCATGTCCTGAATTAATTTAGTGTGTGTGCGTGTGTGTGTGCACGTGTGTGCATGTGTGCGCAGAGGCTTCGTGCAGCGGTGTGTTCAGTGTGACCCGACAGTTAGTGAAGACTCTCTACGGCGAGCCAACAAGTCTCTGGATCACATCGTCCAGCAGGGAGTCAGAGTGCTGTCTGACCGCCTCTACCTTCACATCAAGGTAAAACACACACACACACACACACACACACACACACGCACACGGATGCAATATTAACCCCTCTGCTGCCACTGAACTTGGCTGAGCTGAAAGACGTGCAGTTCAGGCTCCTGGTGTCTGCGCCTCACTTCAGTTTGTGTCTTTGCATCTTTGTTCAGCCGTTTTTCGAGCGTCTGGTGAAGAGGAAGTGGCTGACCAACGCGGAGCCGTACGAGCAGATCGAGGCTCTGATCAAAGAGGAGTTCAAGAAATACAGCCGGATGGACAGCCCCCCGTATCAGGTAACACAGTTTGTGCGGAAAGGTGATGTTGGAGTTGCGTGAACGGGCCGCTCACGCTCTCCGTCTGTGTCCCTCAGCTGCTTGTGTCAGAGATCCACCGGCGGGTGGTGACGGAGTACCTCCGCTCCGTCATGAGAGGCAGAATCATCTGCACCTCCATGAAGATGAGGAAGAGGATGGCCGGCCGGCTCAGAGACGAAGGCAAACAGATCAAAGTTCTCTTCAAAGACCTGGTCAGTGCTGAAGGTCAAAGGTCACAGGAGCACGTAACACAACAGACAGTGAAGCAGAAATCTGCAGTCTGCAGCGCCATCAAGTGGCTCAGATGTGAAATTAGAGCTCCAATCATTTGATGAAGGCTAACATTAAAAACCACTCAGGATCTGAGAAATGAGCGTGTTCTTCCTTTTCTCCATCAGGAGTCTCCGTCCGGCTGGCTGGACAGCGCTCTGTGTCACATGTCAGAGATCATCCAGCTGGAGGACCTTCCCTCCATCCAGATGGAGGTCGGAGTTCTGGTCCGAGAGTTCCCAGACGTCAGGTAACATCGCCTCGAACAAATGCTGCCCGTCTTCTTCTTCTTCTTCTCGGCGTTGTTTCCTTTTGCTCCTCGACTTTTCGTTCTTATTATTTCTCTCGTTATTCATGTCTTCCAAAAACGTGCCTCCTCTTCTCTCCTTCAGGAAGAAGCACGTGTCAGCCATTTTGAACATCAGAGGTATGACTCGTCAGGCGGAGCGTCAAGAGATCCTCAACATCGTCAAAGACATCGAGACCAGCGACAGCGGCCCAGCGACGCTCTCCCGGGACCGTGCCCTCTTCGCCGAGGTGCCGGTCACCTCCGAGGTTCACTGCCTGAACGTTGGCTTGAGCCGCATCGCCCTCACCGCCTCTTCCTGCTTCACCACGCTGCGACCGCGCAGACGCAAAACCCGGGCGCCCGCCCAGGAAAACCCTGACGATGTGCTGTAAGGAGCTCAGGAGAGTCCCGTCTCAGTGGTTTTTATTATTTCATCAACTTCGTATTAATCATAAAAGTTTCCCAGATCCCATTCTGATGATGGAGACGCAAACCTGCGGGGATTTTAAAATAGGAATGTGTCCCAGCATTTTACTGTGTGGCCCCGCAGCCGGGCTGCTGCTACCGATTTAGACCCGTCCGAAATAATCTCTGCTTCTGTCGTGTTTAAGAAACAATGGGCGGAATATCGTAAAAACTGACTCTGTTTGGAGAACAGCTTTCAAATCGCTTATTTGGACTTTGAGGAATCCTGCTGACAGGCAGCGGTGAAAGGACAGAGGAGCGATGACGATGATGAGTGAGGAGAAAACTGGACTGAAAACGAGCGTCCCTGGGAGGTCTGCATTCGATGGCTGGTGGATAATAAGCAGGATGTTCTTATCAGAAGAAGCAATACCAAATCAGCCAATGTGTGAGTTAGGATGGGAACGATTTCTGTGATGGGCTGCTGTTCAGTTTCCTGTAGGACTCTTGTAGAGGATGGGAAAGGGAAGCCAGGTTCAGACCATCAGGACTGCTGATGCACAGACTGAAGCAGCTCAGCAGAGGCTCAGGACTGAACGCCTTTATTTCTTAAAGGGACTGAAATACGAGCAGACTGTGGTTTAAGCTCAGGGCGTGGAGAGGATTTGACATGAACTGAAGCGTTTTCCTTTTGCTGTTGCACATGAGAAAAGAAAGTTGAGTCACAGGTACTAGACGCTGATCCGAGTCTCTTTAAAGCTTTGTGGCATGACGAGGTCTTACTCCTCATTCGCTTCATGTTTAAGATGTACAGAAATGAGGGGCTCATCATCGCAAATATTAACTGTTTTATTCCTTCCATTTCAGCATTTAAGGTTTTTCACGTTTTAACTCAGCATCTTAAAAAAAAAGACTTGAAATGAGCAGTAGGAAGTTCTCACTGATGATTTCTCTTTTCTCACCCGACACGTTTCAGATGAGCTTCTTTTCTCTTCTGCGCTCTGTGTAAATGTGGATGTACGTAATGAGATCGGCTTTAAATTGCAATAAAACGGATCAGCTCGTTTTCTGCTCCTTTGTTTCTAGAGAAATGAAACTTTTTTAATCACTTAAACACATGTAAGTGCATTTTGTAGAAGCTGAAGCTTCTTCGACTTTGCTGATTTTTGAACAAACGCCGTAAGTTAGCCGAGCGGCGTCTGCAGGACTGAACTTGCTCCAGCAGGCTCACTGTAAAGCGACAGATTGTTGTCTACAGCTGTGTTCTCGGGGGGGCATTGTGAACATGGCATTGTGCTGAACACAGAAGGTGACTGAGTCCCAGCTGCTCCAGTCTGCATACCAAAGTATCCTTGGGCATGACACTGAACCCTGACTTGCTCTTGATGCGTGGTTGTGTGTGTGTGTGTGTGTGTGTGTGTGCATGAATGGGTGAATGAGATGTGTAGATAAGACCAGCCCATTTAACATCTGCTTCTACAGAGGTGCTCCAACTTGCTGTTGATCATTTGATCTCTATTTGGTCCGCAGCACCTGAAGTACCACACATAGTTGAGCAGTATCCTCTCATAGGGGCACAACCAATCTCACAAAATTAGTTACATTTTTCCAACTAGTCGAGTGGAGTTTATCTGAAATGCCCGTGTAAAAAATGGCTTGTACATTGTTTGATTGTTGGGTGTTATATTTAGACAAAACTGTGTAACTTAGCCAGAAAACTTAAAATTGATAATAAATCACGACAAAATTGTCCCTGCATGAGTGAGCATCTTAATGTGCAAAATCTGGTGTAAACTTGTCTTCAGAAAGACACTTTCAAACATGTTGCAGTGGGGGCTCTGCAGGAAATACACGTTTAAGATCAACATCTGACCATCGTGCTTACTTTGGGGTACAAATCGGACCCTTGGTGGCTGCTTTACAACTGCTGACCGACTTCCACGTAGGCCGTTCACACCCTGCTGCTGATGCCGTTGGGACGCACACCATATAAAAGTCAACACTACAGAATGTGTGTAAATGGCAACAGAAAAAGATGAGCATGTCTGGTTAGCATGACAACTCTAGTTCTCGGAGAAATGTGTCGCTTGAGTTTCTTGAATCAAAATATATCAAACGGAACAAAGCGATGTCAGACAATTGCAGAAGAACTCCACTCCTGTTAGTGAAATAACGACGGTGAAAGTTTGATGCCGTTTATTGAAGAGTTGTCCATCCACAGAAGGTAAAATGTGTTAATGAGAAGTTTCGTCCTACGCAGAATAAAAATAGCACCGACAGGTTTAAATACAAGAACAGAATTGAGACGCAGCGACCCCTCCCACGTCCTCCCAGAGCATCATGGGAGCTGTAGTGATATATATATATATTGGGTTTGAGTTTGAAATATTGAGGCTAAGAAAACGTCTTTTAGCAGCCTGATAAACATCATCATTTGTGAGTGATTCAGGAGTTCAACTAACGCCAAATAAACGTCTCAGTCTGCCATTTTACTTTGGTGGAGAATGTGGGCGGGACTTCACCGGGTCAGAGTTCACCAAAATGAAATAAAAACATATATATGAAACATCAAATAGCACCAACATTAATTTCAAGCTAAATAAATACTCTGATGACATTTACAGTAAAAATATAAAACGGTGACGTTCAAACATATTTACAAATCATGGAGAAAAAAACAGTGAGCCAGACCAGGAAGCAAAGAGAAAAGAACGGCACTAAAAACCCAACAAAAGTTAGAAACCTCCGCTGTGGATTTTACCCAGAGACAGTGTTTTCAGCAGTGTGTCCTTAGCTAATATCGATCCATGACTGTGACTTTTGGTTTAATTCTTATCAAGGCATTTATCAGTAAGACAAAGAAAAGTAACGACTGATTAAAATCATACAACATCGCAGGACGAATGCGCCGCGGGAAAACTACACAAGCTTCTGAAGCCTCCCACAGGCTGTACTACGAGTCAAGTGCTTTGGGCTTTAGTTCTCGCTGGGGGACATCACCATGGTAGCTCATGCTGCCGACGTCACTGCAACCAGCATGATGGAGATAAGAAAGTAACACACCACAGAGATCCCTCAGCGAGCAGGTGACAGACAGTCTTTGTCTTGCATTAATGAGAAAGATACTGTAGCAGAAACATGCTCATGCTTCTGTCATCCAGCAGGCACAAATTATGTAGCAATTTCATTTTTTGATGAGCCTTATTAAAGTGGCAGAATCCAGAAAAGGAAAACTCCTCAGGCCTCAGTCACACCGGCCTAGAGACTGGGTCGCGGCCTCCGGTCACGGCCTGGTCCACGTGGTCACTGGAGGTTTTTGTGGTTACAAAGAGGCGCTGTACCCAAAACCTCCGTAGGACTGCTTTGGTTGCCAGCAGATTGCCTCATTGCTCAAAGCAACATGTCTGTCGCTCTCATCGCGGTTCTCCTGCTCAGACAGCAGCTGACCACTGTCAGCAAGTTGGCATCCTGCGTGCAATCTTTTTGGTGACCAAAGCAACCATGAGGAGGTTTTCAATCCAA
Source organism: Bujurquina vittata (assembly GCA_015106715.1). Classification (NCBI taxonomy): domain Eukaryota; kingdom Metazoa; phylum Chordata; class Actinopteri; order Cichliformes; family Cichlidae; genus Bujurquina; species Bujurquina vittata. The sequence continues at coordinate 1,132 of VUQK01010984.1, read as the reverse complement.
CTGCAGTGAAGCAACCGCCAGCAGCAACTTTTCATTAGCATCTGGTGGTCTCTCAGAGGTCACTAAGTGGTCTCTAAGCCGCTGTGATGGAGGCCTCAGCTGTCAGATTCCATTTTAAAAAGCTGTGCTGCTTCCATCTAGCACACTCACTCAAACACTACATATTTTTATTATATTACATTTTTGTAACATAATAAAAGAACATTACAAAAACATATAGATATGTATACATTTTTGCCCATGTTTCTGATTGGTTTATTAAGCGAATGAGTTTGGACACCACCTCCCTGTGAGCGATGATGTTGGGACCATAAGGGAAAGAGGGAGGCCCAGCTGGCGTCGTAGTACAGGCTGCTGGTCCTGGTTTAGTCTGGCAGCGTGGCACGCACTCTGAGCAGACTGTCACTACTCATCTTTAGCGTTAAACGAGCCGGGAACTCGAAGCTCAAAAACATGAAGAAAGAACATGAAGATGAGGGAGGAGCTCAAAAGAAAAACATGTTTCAAGATTTAAGCTCAAATATATTCACGGCTTCTCACACTATTCTTCCCCTACTTATTAACAAAATATTGACTGACCAATGACACGCAGTCACTGCCTCGTAGCCGACCAATCAGGGTGATTATAAGCTCAGTCTCTCAGCTGATCAACGAAAAGGATTTTCAGTGCAGTCCTGGCTGTGCCGTGGAAGGGGCTGGAGGCGGGGCTAAAGTTAATGTTTGTCATTGGTCTCTGATGAGGAGAGAATGTCATACTGGCCAATCAGCTATTACAGGATGTGACATCAGCCCTGATGCAACAGGCAGATTCTGACGATTTTTCTGCATCGCAGTTCTGTCACTTAAAACAATAAATACATTAAACCTGTTTCAAATTTACATTTCAGGGTCACAAACATAAATATAGCTGAACAAAATCAAGAGTTGCAGCAAAAATCAAAGCATGACGAATATTTTAACCGGATGTTTGTGTGGTGGAAACTACTGTGGGTTTATGTGCTAGGGGTTATAAAGAGGAAGAGCTTTTTAAAAAAATTATAACCTATAAAATGTCCATCCATCCATCCATTCGCTTCCGCTTCTCCTTTTCAGGGTCGCCGGGGGGGGGGGGGGGGGGCCCCCGTGGCGGGGC
>VUQK01010983.1:0-13592 GCA_015106715.1 Bujurquina vittata | reverse complement strand
CGATCAGTACATCAGTAATAAAGCGTCTAACAAATTGAAATATTTTAACATCAACAAAGCGAGAAGAGAATATCAAGTGTCAAAAACAGATAGCAATTAGAACTCCAATTCTGAAAAGGTTTATTTTAAACACATCAAATGTTTAAGACATTTTGCCACTTTATGGAAAAAAAATGCAGATTTTTAATTTAATGGCAGCAACATGTCTCAAAAAAGTTGGCAGGAAAAGTAAGTGTTGCTAAAAAGAAACAGCTGGAAGGACGTTTTGCAACAGGTCAGGTTTATCAGAAGCAAGGCTGGAGGTTCACCAGTCTGCAAAACAATTTCAGAATAATGTAAAACCTAAAAATTGTGAAGACTCTGAATATTTCGTACAACGCTGTTGTCTTACGGGGCTAGAGGTCATTTAAACTGGACTGAGGTCTGTGGTCAGACAAAGTGAATTCTTTTTGGAAAGCATGGATGCTTCAGACTAAAGAGGACAGGGACCATCTGGCTTGTTATCCACACTCAGTTCAAACGTTTGCATCTCTGATGATATGGGAGGGCATCAGTGCCTATGGAATTGGTAGCTTGCATCATCCGTAAATATAGATTTTAGCGCAATATATGGTCCCATCCAGACGGCATTGTTTTCATGGAAGGTCTTGCTTACTTCAGCAAACCAACGCTAAACGGCACACTGCATCTATTACAGCGGCATGCCTTCATAGTGGAAGGATTCAGGTGCTGAACTGGCCTATAGTCTGGACCTCACTAACCAAAAGCATTTGGCGCATCATCAAATAAACAATATGACAAGGATGCACATTTATGCTTGGAGGCAGACTCCACCTTGCTAAATATGCTAACTAGCCAGGGAACTTCTTAAATCTTCCCTCTCATCCAAAGACAGGAAAACAAACAAAAAACAAACAGAGAAATTTGAGGTTTCAAAAAGGTAAACAGGAAATTTATAAAAAAATTCCTGTTTCATCATAAAATAATAAATGTAGTCCTGCTGGGCGGTATTCCCAAAATATTTATTTTTAATTAATTTTTAATTCATTAATTTATGGGTTAAACTAGATTTTCCCTGTAAAAAAACCAAATAGATAAAATTATTGTTAAGGTGAAATTCAGCCAATTTGGATTCAGTAAGAGTACAGGCTCTCTGTAGATTAGCTCACACAGTGTGTAATAGCACAACTATGTCCATCTTTTACATACAGTCTATGGCCTTGAAAAGGTGCTTTGGAAGCCATCAGGGTGTTACAGAGTGATGCTGCAACACACGAAAAGTGAATAATTGTGTGAATAAGAAAAGAGAGCTTAACGGGTGGGATGACAGCAGGCCAGTTGGGCCTTTACTGCAGTTCCCCATATTTCCTGTCTGTCTCTGCTTCTCTCTGATAAAGGGAAAATTCCAAGAGAGAAAAAAAGTCCTACTTTCACACTTCCACTGATCTGCTTACCTTCTTGTCTCACGTCTTCAAGTGGGCATTCTTCACAGAGTTTCACTTACAAAAGCTGTCAGACACAAACTGCATCTAAGGCACTGTTAGACAATCTCACCCATATTGTGTCTGAAATACAGTAACGCCCTGATCATAGTCAGTGTTCTTCTAGTCCACGGATGACCAAAAGGCAAACAGATCGAGTCAAAGTCTGAAACGTCAGTATACGTGTGGACAAAAAGCTCTGTGGTACCAGCTGAATTACCTGCTGTGTCCACGAGTTAACCGCAGTTTGACGTGAAAGAGACACGCCGACTGAACAAGTTGTACTTCTTTGCAGTCTTCTTTTCTTGCTTCCTATATTTTCCCTTCCTCGCTTTGTTCAAGCTGCTGTTGGAATTTCCTGAAATGGCTGCAGTTAGTATCACAGGTAAGTTTCTTCCCGTCTCGTCATCATTTGACTCTGTGTGCATCTCATGCTGCTGCAAACCGTGACAAATCACCCAGTGCGGCCATTACTCAGCTGCACTGGCCCCGCTCGAAGACAAAACAGGTGACAAGGGCTTTGCTTGTGTGGCGCCCCCGATATATGACCCCCCCCCATCTTCTGCCCCAAGGAGGAAATTATTATGGTGGGTAGAGGGGGGCTAGGTGTCAGAGGTAGGTGAAATTAACTCAGTGGACCTTTGACTAAGCACCACAGAAAGAACTGTCAGTGCAAAAATGCTGGTAATTGATGACTTACAGCACTCCCACTGTTAATATATCTCTCCCCTGCCTGCCAACGCAGTGCTGCTGCTCTGCCCAGCCACCTACGCAGTCATAAGGCCTCTCTGTATTGAAGGCCTTGAGCTCACCGCTGCACTGTTCCCTGACTTTAAAAGAGCATATTTCCACAGTATCTCCGAGGCGTCAGTTTTTTTCCCCTGAACATGCTTTGTCAAGGGCTTCGTATTTCTCTGCCCTCCTCGGTGTTCTTCTCCATCTTCAGTGTCACCAGTGAACATAGAACAGGCCTTATAGGCAAAAGCAGGACAACACACACACAGACATGCTTATATGTGATTGTCTCGGTGTTAGTTAGTGTGAGTGCGTTACAGTGCCGTGCAACATCAGCTGCATCAGGCGCTGAAACTGAGAGAAGCTGAGAGAAGCTTCTGAGTTTTGGCAGCACAAATGAGGCAGAAATAGGCTTCCATTATTACACGACACATCATTGACTTTTCATCTCTCTTCATGAGGCAGTGCATGTGTCTCTCCTTGTCGCTCTGATCTTGCTGGCATTCATAAACTGCTCTCAGTAGCGCTCACTGCCACGCACGCAGACACACATTTGTATGATTAATTACGTGTTCACGTAAATGTATCTCTCCCCGCAAAAGCTGCAAAACAGACACATCAAGGTGCTGCAGTGCAAACATGTAGACGCCTAAATGTACACACTTTTTTATGAGCATGACTTCACCTCAGTGCACCTCGCAGCACATTAAATATTTTAAATATAAGTAATTTCAGAACTCCTTTTTCAGCTGAACGCATAACGAAACCCAGCTGAGATTATAGGATGCGCGGTTGCCTCCGGGAAGTTTAAACTGATGTTAGGTTGTAATGTATAGACCTTGTTGCGTTTGTGTTTTTAGCTTGCAGAATTGATTTAATTTGAATTCATTTTCACAAATGCCAGTCTTCTGTCAGATGATTCATGCTGTTCCTGCTCTAAATTTCCTGCCAGTTATCGAGGGATTTGTCAGCGTGCACAGATGAACATGATGATGACAGACCTGCCTTTTACGCACTATTAAAGGAAGACACCCTGTTGCTGGCAGATCGCAATGGCAAAACCATAAATAATGACAGGCCACCACATTTATGCAAAACCAGGGAAAAATGAATTTGGTATTGTCGCTGAATATTGGGTAGTGATGTGAAGCGTCATCTGCAGACGTTCAGTGATTTATAGAAATGTGCAGGTAATCTGTATTGATTATACAAAGAGGGGAAAAAAGACAGATGCATTTGAAAACATGGAACCAACAACAAACATTTGTAATTTTTGCTTGTGATCATCTACCCAGGGTTGCCAGTTAAACTTGTTAATTAACAGCGGCGTGTGTCATGATGTCAGATCCTGCTCGGGCTAATATTGCAGCAGTAGGAGCCTCTGAATTTAATGCACAAGCCCAGACTCCTGTTCAGTTCTCACTGTCTTTCTGAGTCAGAAGGAACAGCGGTGCAGTGGCTAGCACTGTTGCGTCACAGCAATAAACTCCTGGGTTTGAATCCATCGGCCGGCTGGGATCTTTCTGTGTAGAGTTTGCATGTTCTCCTCAACATGCATGGGGTTAACTGGGGATTCTAAATTGAACGTCGGTGGGAATGTGAGCATGAATGGGCATCTCTCTGTGTTAGCCCTGGAACAGACTGGCAGCCTGTCCAGGGTATACCCTCCCTGGCAGCTGGGAGAGGCTCCAGCACCCCGCAACCCTGAATTGGATAAGGGGGAGAAAATGGATGGATGGAATTCTGACAGCATAGTTCAGAGCCAAAAAAGGGTGGCATGCCCACTCCAGGTCAGGAAGGAACTGCTGCCCCAAGTGGAGGAGTTTAACTATCTCGGGGTCTTATTCACGAGGGAGGGAATGAAGGAGTGGGAGATTGACAGATGGATTAGTTTGGCACTGGCAGTGATGCAGATGCTATGGTGAAGAGAGAGCTAAGCGTGAAAGTTAAGCTGTCAGTTTAGCAGTCGATCTGCTTTCCTCACCTACGGCCGTGAGTTATGGGTAGTGACTGATAGAATAAGATGAAAAACTTCCCTCAAAGGGTAGCTGGGCGCTCCCTTACACTTAATTTATACTGCAGTGAATCTAGGTAGAGCCTACAATGTAGCTTACACAAGTGGCTAATGCCCATTGCCAGCATTTATACCTACGCAAGCTGCGCCAGTAGCAAAGTAGTAGTAGTCTAGTTCCATTTCCTGGGAGGTGCACGTCATGTTATGGCACAGGGTTTCAGAAGAGCTTGTGCTAAGTCATTTGGGAGGAGCAAAGAGTAGAACCACTACTCCTCCAAACTGAAAGGAGCCAGCTGACCAGGATGCCTCCTAGGCACCTACTAGGTCAGGTATTTTGGGCATATCCTACTATGAGGAGGCCCCAGGATAGATTCAGGACATGCTGGACAAATTATACTTCTTGGTGGCCTTGGGAGTACTCAGTGTCCGCCTGGAAGAGCTGGAAGAGGTGGTTAGACTGCTGCCCCCATGACCTGGGTCTGGATAAGCAGCATAAGATAGATTTATGAATGCTGTGTAATACTAAGCTATAAAATGACAGGCTAGTTAACTGGACCTATTTCTTGGCTTAAAAATATCGGTACGCATAGAAAGTAGATTCAACAATAATGATCCTAGGTTTATGGTCACTACTCACCTGTTGCTGTGTGCTCATTTTGCCCTCTTGAAATAGTCTTCACCACTAACCTGTTATTATGGTTAGAGGGAGGTACGCTTAGGTTCAAACTACACCATTATATGGCGTTTTCACACATTCGGGATGCAAATCAGATTCCTATATATAGGAATCTGATAAAATGACCTAACCATTATCCAATGTGCACGCAGCTTCACGGTCAGCCCCGCCCCTATTTCTTCACATCTAGTTTCAAAACACCAGGCTTGCAAGATGAGAACGATGGTTAAGTTCATATTGGACCTCAGCGGTCCTCATTTTGCACTTTGTATTTATAAACTAAGCGTTTCAAAGATCCAATAGACTGAACTGATGTTGTTTTTACTGATGTGCTAATTTGAGGGATACAAAAACATAGTAACTGATGCCGAGAGAACTGAGTGTCCAAACAAAGCTGTGACGTGTAAGTTCTACCTCATGTACAGGTCATGTCTCAGTGCTTTATGATACAAATTTCTTTTGTTTCTCAAAATAAAAAGATTTTTGTTTCTGTGCTTTTATGATTTTTTATTTATTTATTTATTTTTTTTATGAAGAACCCTTTTGAGGCCCATTTTAGAAGCTCATCTAGCATGTTCATCAAGCATTCAAGAATCTCAGCGAGGAGCCCATTTGGAGGAGGGACAAAAATGTGTTTCTAAAAGCGAGAAAACTCCAGTTAAGCACATGAAAGGCACGCATGGCAGCATTTTGCATTTAGAATGTAACTGAACATCTAAATAAGACATTTGTTCTGAGTAAAGTGCTGTAGGTCTTGTCTCTGTCTTTCCTGTAAACACTCTGCTGCACTTTGTTTGGTCTGAATCCCCCTCGTCAGTATTCTTGCTGATAGTCAAAATATGGTACAATTTGGCCCTGAGTGGATCAATCCCCCACCCACACCTCTTTCCTATTCTGCCAGAGTCCAAGCCACGCCAGTGACAACACTATAAAAAAATATATTTAAAACAAAATTCACCTTTGCGACATCTTAGGAATGCAGTGACTGTGAAAGTCTGCGCCCATATTGATATTAAAAATAACAATCTGCCTGATACCCATATTGCTTGTGTTTGTTCACTTTGTTTTTACTTGTCTTTAGTGGCAGGAAAATGAAAGGAAGGAAATTCTTTATTAAAAAAGGAACTTTTAAAGGTCTTTTAGATCTTCAAAATCTGAGATCATAGAATATATTTGGGTCATGCTGCCTTAACCCAGATGTTATTAATGCCTAACCTTAACCAAGCAACATATTTTAACTAACAACTTAATTCATTAATAATTATTAAAGTCATACAAATTATGTGTATTTGAGTATCTGGCATGAAGATCAACACAACTTACTCCTCCATCACTTCTCCCAACCTCCAAATGTGGATGTTTTTGTCTTTTAAATGTGTAAAATAAGAGTGGAATAATGAAAAGTCATGTTCACAAAATAATGTGAAATTTGTGTTGATGGAGACAAAAGCATTTTTTAACTTGTGCCCAGCATCACAAATGATCAGATTAAAGGCTGTGACTATTTTGCGAGTCCTCTGTTGTTCACATCAGTTGTTGACTGGTTGTTTCTTGTCGTTTGTTACTGTAACAATATGCAACAGTATGTAAGCATAATGCTTCATTTTAGACATTACGTGCATGAAAAAAATTAAATATTCATTGTAAAGAAGTGTGAGTTCTTATTGAGCTGCAACCTCTGAGTTTAAAAATGAAGCCAACTCAGAAGTGGCAGAACCTGCAGTTCTTTAAAGCTGGCTCTAAAAGCTCAGCAGTCTCATACGCGCCCATGTTAAAAGTATGTTTACAGCCCGGCACAAAAAAACTTTATGGGAACTAATAGTTTCACCTTTCATGTCAATGGTTTTTACTGAGTTGTTTTTTTTTAAACTCATTTGCACCAGTTAGCCATCGTTACGACCACCTGCCTAATATTGTGTTGGTCCCCCATTTGCTGCCAAAACAGCCCTGAGCCCTCGAGGCATGGACTCTTCTAGACCCCTGAAGGTGTGCTGTGGCATCGGCACCAAGATGTTAGCAACAAGTCCCGTAAGTTGAAGGTGGAGCCTCTATGGATTGGACTTTTGTCCAGTACATCCCACAGATGTTCAAACCGAATTGAGGTCTGGGAAATTTGGAGGCCAAATCAACACCTCAGACTCTTTGTGCTCCTCAAAGCATTCCTGAACCATTTTTGCTTTGTGGCAGGGAGCATTATGCTGCTTATAGAGGCCACAGCCATCAGGGAATACCGTTTCAATGAAAGGATGTACATGGCCTGCAACAATGCTTAGGTAGGTGTTACGTATCAAAGTAATATCCACATTGATGACAGAACCCAAGGTTCCCAGCAGAACATTCCTAAAAGCATCCCCCTGCCTTCTTTCCATAGTGCATCCTGGTGCCAGGTGTTCTCTAGGTAAGCAGCACACACGCACCTGCCCTCCATGTGACGTAATAGATGTGATTCATCAGATCAGAACATCATCTTCCATTGCTTTGTGGTCCCGTTCTGATGCTCAGGTGCCCGTTGTTGGCACTTCTGGTGGTGAACAGGGTTCAGCATGGGTACCCTCACTGGTCTGTGGCTATGCAGCCCCAAACACAACAAATTGTGATACACTGTGTATTCTGACACCTTCCTATCAGAACCAGCATGAACTTTTATATTTTTTCATTTTTCTTTTTTCAATTTGAGCTAATGTGTATATAAAATAAGGTTTATTTGTCACTTGCAGTTATACACAGTACAATAGTACAATGTATCTGACTGCATATCATTTCTATAATATATATAATATAAAGCCTTGCCTGCCTTCTTCCCATAGTACATCCTGGTGTCAGGTATCCCCTAGTTAAGCAACGCACCCATACACAGCATCCACGTGATGTAAAAAAAAAACATGATTCATCAGACCAGCCCACCTTCTTCTATTGCTCCATGGTCCAATTGTGACGCTTATGTGTCCATTGTTGGCACTTTTGGAGAGTGGGCACCCTGACTGGTCTGCAACTGTGCAGCCCCATACACAACACACTGATGCGCTTTGTATTCTGACACCTTCTTATCAGAACCAGCTTTAACTTTTCTTTTGCAGTTTACACTACAGTGACCATACGGGCCAGCCTTTGCTCCCCACATGCCACTTGGCCACCCATGACCACATTGTCCCTGGTTCTCCACTGTTCCTTCCTTGGACCACTTGTGATAGAAACTGACCACTGCAGACCGGGAGCGCCCCACAAGAGCTGCAGTTTTGCAGATGCTCTGACCCAGTCATCTAGGCTGTCTGCTAAGGCCTCACCTCTTCTAATTCGAGTAACTGAACTGGAACTTTTTCACTATTTGTGCTGTTCTTGAATCTTCAGGCATTTTTAGTGGAATTAGCTGACAAATATGGCTGTCTGTGTGGCAGAGCCTACCCAAGAAGTTTGCACTTCCGTTTTGGTTGGTGAAAATCTCCTATTTTAAAGGCTACAAAACCGCAGATTACTGCCCACCCACACACCCCCAATCATCAAGCATCATCTGGATTCTTTGGCCAGCACAGAATTGACGTAGTACAATAGAACCATTAATATTAGTAAAAATGATCGTATTTGCTAATATACCAATATCAGTAAAAATGATGGATACCAATGTTTGGCCTATATATCAGTGTGTCCCTACTTAAGCTATTTTTGATATTGATTCATGTATGCTAATGAATTATCTTTTAGCACTGAGTGAGGCAAAATGACCCGTGAAAATAAGTCTTTAAGGAGCCCTTTTTGTTTCTCTCAATTCAAGGGCAGCAGCACTTGAGCGGCATTGCTAGGTGTGATTGCTGCAGAGCTGAATAGGAGATGGAGAATAAAACAAAAGATTCACAAATACATGCTACTGGAGGCTCTGTCAAAAAGCTACTGAACACTCCTACACAGTGCCGCCCACACACACGCACACACACACACGGAGTCACTACACAATAATGTGTATGCACGCATTTAGATGGTGGCACACAAAGAAAGACAGATACGCACATGCACAAACAATTTCACACACTTGGAACACACAAATCAGCACATGCACGCAGACAAACACAATGGCCCAGAGGCTTCTTTTGAAAATCTGAGCTGATTTTTTTTCTTTAGCCTTCTCTTCAGTAGAACCATATGGGGAATGGGAAAAGAAAAAGTGCAGCAGAGGTGCAGGTTATCTTCATATTTATTCATCAGGGTTCATCTCTCTCCCTGCAGACAGCACTGCATGAGAACATCAGATGGTGGGTAGGATCTGACTGCTATTCTCAGCTACAGGCTTCTCACAGCCTGAGGTACTGAGGTCCCAAAGGCTGCTTGCAGGTCCGTGGTGAAATAACCCTTTCCGTGAGACCGGAAAAATACATCTAAAAAGATATGGGACTATGGGGATTTGTAGAACGAACTGCTCATAAGCTGAAGCATTTAACACTGTAGCTGTTTGTCGGCTAACGTTTGGGAGGATACAGATGAGTGATCTGATTTCAGATCTTTCCCTTGTTCCAAACTTTGATTCCTCTCCAGTATTCATCCTCCTGCTTTATATTTGCCATCACAAGCTGCTAAATCCAATAAAAAAATACTTTCACTTGCAGGATTTTAATTTTTTTTGAGAGAATGGAAATATGCACCTTGTGCAGGAATCTTTTTGTCCAATTATAAATGCATATGCAAAATATACATACCGAGGATGTGTGTTTCTGTGTGGGACTGAGGAGCAGAGGCTAAGGTGAATTCTGCGTTAGCCAGGCTGAGTGGATGGATGGAGAACATCCGCATTAGTCGTGACTGCTCAGGCATCTGTAGGAGGATCTGACTAGCACTCGCTGCTCCCTTATATAACGCACTGGAGCACACTGAGCGCTGATTATAAGGCCACAGGTCAGCTCTCTCAACACCTCTGCAATAATCTGTGTGCATGTGCGCGTGAGTTCACAATGAGATTTACAATCAGAACATTTAAATTGGAGCATAGTTAATAACGAGACAACTACTGCGCATGCATACTGACCCACAAAGTGAAACGACTAAAAATATAAAAATATGCATTTATTGTTTTTTTTGTTGTTGTTGTTGTTGTTGTTTTTTAGTCCTTTATTTTTAACAAGTTCATGTTCAAGACTGGAAAAAAGTCATTTTTTATTACCTCAACATTGTTAAACAATTTTAATATGCTACTGCACAACAATGATCAGTGAACAATATTTATATATGAAAGCATTCAAGCTGGTTCTGTCATTCATTCATTGGTTTGTAAAGCATGAGAAGGCAAAAGGTCATCTGCACTTCTGATTGTCCGTTCATGTTCAATTTAAAATCTGGCTCTGACTGCTTAGCAGAGATACTGTCTGCATTGCATGTCTTTAGCAATAGAGGCTATCCATTATAGTGTTGGAAAAGGTCACACAAAAAAAAGAGAAAAAAAGAGTAATCTTATATACCCCTTTAACCATAATCATTTTGTACTGTGTACTTATGGAAATACTCTGTTTTCAGGCAAATTTTAATTATTTGTGTGTTTGTTTGCTTTTGAAAAGGCAATGTCGGTTATTTACTCCGGCCCCTTGGTTAGTCCGCTTGGTTTGTTCCTGACTGGAATCTATTGATCTACTGTACTGTCATGAGGTTAACATTTCTTCTTCTGTGTCTGTACAACCTCTACTACCTGGAGTCACTGCTTTAGTTACTTTATCCATTTACTCCCTGAAAAACTGTAGTTTGTTACATTACCGTTGCATTACTTGTGTGTTAGTTTGCAAGAGTTGCCATTTAATAATACAACAATACAACACTAAACTCTTCATCTCCCCACATTTCTGCACAATCTCTGCCCTAATAAGGACATACACAAGATTCTTTTAGGTGCTTGTTTAAGTGTGCCACAAAATATCCAACAAAGTTGATGAAAACCAGCCTGTAGCAGTGTCTATCTGTGGCTCATGACAGGGGGGGAACGAACGACTTAGGAGAAAAGTCACAAGGAGCAAAAGCTGAACATCGGATTGATTCTCACGGCGGAACAAGGAAACCTTAGCAGGTACGTTAGCAAAGCGACTAGCAAAACTCGCCACCGTCACCAGAGCCACTGCTGTTCACAGAGAATTTCAAGCGGATTTCTGCTGTACAAATAGGTACAAACCTTTGCTACCTGTTGAAACTGCTGCTTATTTAGTTCCTCGGTTGGGGTTAGTATACACTCACCTGTAGCATCAAATGGGCCTTGGGGTTGTTTGCTGCTAGCTTTGTGTTTGCATCACAGATTGCTTTTGCAGTGACATATAGGGCTTTGATTCTTGGTAGCAGTGGGAGATTGTTTTTATAGTCACATTCTTGTCCCAATAAATCAGAAGTAACTGTCATTCTCAAAAGTTAGATTGCTTTGCCATTTTTGTCTGAGTTCAAGTGACTTTTGTGTACAGGTACGTGAAAAGGCATGCCGAATAACTTCACCCATCATTCAAATAATGTGGTATAGTTATGTCTTATTATACTGCATTGCAGACAAAAATAATGTGATTAAAGTAGCTTCTACCTGTTGTCTTGCCAATACATTTTTAGCAGTCCTCAAAGAATTTATTAATTTCTTGGAGTTTTATTCACATATCCAACAATGACTATTTGACTATATTCCTTGCCACTTTAAGGTGTACATTTTCAGAATGAATTTTCATTCTCATTATAAATAGTGTACCAAAAATACCTTAACACCCCTCCCACTGTCCTCGAGACCACTAAAAGTACAGCGTTGTCTTTAAAAAGTGATGAATGAATAATGTAATGAATGAAAAATGTCTGTATCAAATTATAATTTTTTACCTCTCAAACATTTGAAATTTTGCATAAATTTTCAAAGCAGGTACCTGGAACATGTCTGAGCTGTCTTAGCATCTTCTGTCTCTTATGTAAAAACCGATTGACAAAAACAGAGTCCAAAGCACAAAATTGATTTAGAAGCTCAACATATGTAGAACTGAATTTATAAAACTGTACAAAATATTAAAATGTAGCAAGAATAGCTCATTCGCAGTAAAAACCTCACAGCTGTCTGGCTTACAGACTGTGTTAGTCTTTAGTAATTTCACTCTACAAAAATTTACATTTTATTTTGTGTTACAAGCACTGAAGAAAAATGCAAAGTTTTTGTTTTCTTTCATTAAAAGCATAATTCTCACCTGAATGATTGTGTTGTTGCTTGTTTATTGGGCCAAATCCCTCGCGCAGTGGTGGGTAGATTAACTTTGACAAATCATAAATAACTTAAAAGAACTGGTCAAAAGGGCACTGCTATAGCTGTGTAAATGTTACAGGGTGCTTTTTAAATTTCAAGATTATAATCTCACCTTCTCTCTCTGTCGGTCTCTCTGTGTATCTCTTTCTTCTTCTTTCACACTCTTTTTCACAGTCAATGTGCGTCCAGATGGCACATTTTGTGCCTTGCTCTCAGATGGTCTTCTGTCTGATCATCCCCCATACACCTCCATGTTTCACCCCACTGCAGGCACAAGCAGAACCACACCATCTCTTTTTTTCCACTGACACACACAATCACAATAACTTTATCAGGGGCAAATTAATAACTGCTTAGGACCCTCTTTATTTTAAACAGCCTCGGTTCTCAGTGGCACAGATTCCTCAGGGAGTTGGAAAGCTTTCTTTAAAATTCTGCTTCATGATAACACGATTGCATCAGTTCTGTGGATTTATCAGCTAGGCATACATGCTGTCAGTCTCTAACTATGCCGAACCAAAAGGATTCTCTTTGGACAGTTGTGGTCAGAGGTTTACATCCACTAATCATGGACATGAATGTCAGAGTAATTTTAGGCTTTTATTGATTTCCTTGAACTTTTTCCAGGGTGGAATGATAGTACAGCATACATCTTTAATGACTATAAAACAAGACTTTGGTGCAGAAGATTATATTTATTTAGAATTTTAATATTTTGATAAGTGGTGCTGAACTTTCAGCACCACAGTGTCTTTTGACTTGACAAGACCGAGCCCTATTAGCTTGTTAGTGATCACGACTGACTGCAACTGGGGTTTTTTTGAAGGTATTTTGGAAAAGGGCCAAATGCTTTCTGGAGAAAAGGTTTATGATCAGATGAGACAAAGATCAAGCTATTTGGCCACAATGACAATAGAAATGTTTGGAGGAATAAAGGTGAGGCTTTCAAAGCACGGTGGTGGTAGCATCACGCTGTGGCCTGCTTGTGCTGCCGGTGATACTGGTGTCGTGCACAGAGTGAATAAAATAATGACGATGATGGATAAGGCAGATGAAGACTATTCTTAAACATCACCTCAAATCAACAGCTAAACGGTTGAAATTTAGAAATAATTGGGTGTTGCTACAGGACCCTGATAAAGCAGGCTAACATTCAGCTTCTGGAATAGCCTTACCAAACCCCAACCTGAACCCTACTGAAAATGTGTTCCTGTAATCACCATTAAAACCTTTACTGGGAAAAAAATGGTGGAGTCCTCCATCCATCCATTTTTTCCTGCTTATCAAATTCAGGGTTAGCAGTGAGGCTGGTGCCTGTCCCAGCTGTCATAAGAGGCATGGTCACCAGTCTGCTTTGGTAACATTGTTTTTGCAGATTTATCCATCCATCCACTTCTGCTTATCATGGGGGGGGGGGGGGGTGACCTCCCCCGTTTTGCCCCCCCCAACACAAGAACA
>VUQK01010980.1:0-13830 GCA_015106715.1 Bujurquina vittata | reverse complement strand
AAGTTTAAAAAAAACAATTTTTTCTTAAAAAAAAAAAAAAAAAAAAAAAAAAAACCAGATCCCTACAGTGCTCCTATTGTGAAAGTCTTGACCAGTTTCAGTCCTTTTCAATGTTCACACAGATCAGCTTATTGTAGGAGGACAATACTGAAGTATGCATACTGCACTAGCTGACTGCAAGGAGGACCAGCTGGCTTTCCTTTTAGTACCAAACACAAAGGTGTCTTGGAAGTCTGCATGCTTTTTTTTTCTCCAGCAAAGGGAGAGCATCCTCTAAAGAAACTTCAGTTAAACCAAAATCCACTCTCCAACAGGCTGGTTTGTGTTAAACTGAAACAATAGTAATATTTACATGGTCATATGTAAAGCTGCCAAAGAACACAGCATCAAAGCTAAAAGAAAAAGAAAAAGAAATGTTGAACACAGTTTTCTTAAACCTGCTCTGTACAGCACAATGAGCAGTTTAATAGCTCTAAAAAGGCAGTGCACCAATCCCAGCTGTATTACCATTTTTTTTTCTTGTTGTTGGCCATGATCCTAACATGTCCCTTTAGGCTGTGCTTTGGAAAAAATGCCTTATGAAAAGTCGTCTGTGTGAAGTTTGGAAAAATCAGAGACCTCACACTGTGACATCGTAAAGTCACCAGCAGCGGGTTGTCAGACTGACATGAGCTGCCAACAGGAGTCTCCTCATGTGCTCATAAAGGATGAATGACCAGTTCCTGCATGGTGTTTAGCAGCATGTGGAAGGAGGGAGAGCCGCTTGGGCCTTACATGCAACTGTGTGCAGACAAATGTTTCTGATAACCACTGATGTAGTGTAAACATCCTTTATGGAAGTAAATGTATTAATACCACACTGTAAAAATTCTTTCCACTTATCAACACATGGAAAGGTCCTATGCCCTCTGACTTTAAAGGGACAGTTCACCTCAAAAAAACAAAATATACATGTCTTTCCGTCAAACATTGGCATTGTTTTGGAGTAAATTCTCCATTTTTGGAGATATCGGCACTATCTAAACCCACATAAATAGCTCAAAGAACTAAAAGGTCATGATTTATAATCATGAATTTAAAAAGATATTCACAAACCTTGTGAACAATTTCATGTATGAAATGTTTTCTTTCTGCAACCACGAACCACAAAAAGCGTCAGGTACCTAACATTATAGCTCAGCCAAGTGGGACGTCAGTGATGTTTGCCTCCTGCCATGCTTCCACCAGTAGTGGGTTTCGCCTCTTTCTGAAGTGATGAGAGTGAAGTATAGCAAAACAGGAAACAGCTCCTACACGAAACTGATGAAACTGGCCACAACCATGTTTGTGGATTCTTTTTTTTTTTTTAAATTATCAGATTCGTTTTTGGAAACTCACATAAAATAATCTAGATGGAAAAACAGCACTGCAGGGTAGAAGATAACATATAAATTTGATTTGGGGGTGAGCTGCCAATTTAATGCTATTTTGTTTGATAAATATTATCTCTCCAGTTACTACTGCACGCCTAAACTGTGAGTATGCTATGTTAGAAGGCACTATGTGTGAAAAATCTAATGTACAGTTCTCTCTATACTGATGTAAAATCTACTCATATGAAACCTGATATTTGGTCATTTAATGTGGTATCCTTTGGTTCATTTTCAAATTGAATGTGCTGAAGTGCTCAGAAAAAAAGAGCAAAGAGTGCAGTTGTTCTAATGCTAACATCCTTGGCTGTAATATATTTTTAGTTTAACATAATTGCTGTAAACAGCTGGCGCTTATTTGAACATTATTTTCTCTTAAAACCCTGCATCAAATGGGATGATCTCCTGATTATTTGTTGACTTAGTTGTCAGTTCCAAAGAATCGGAAATGTCATAAATCAAAATCTAAATATATTATATTGTTAGAATGGCTGCCCTATCTAAACAAATTATCTCAACTTTTTTTTTAAAATCATCTTCATGTTGAAGCAGTCACATCAGTGTAATGTAGTAAAAGGTCTCCTGATTCTAACTGCTCTGTAGAGTAGAGGTATAAAATGGCTTTATTAGACAATGATCAACCTTAAAATCATAGTTAAGTGTAGTACTTGAGTAAATGTCCACAGAGGTTACATCTTGCCATTAACGCTGACTTCACCACTGACAATGGAGCACCACAGGACCAGGGAATGAGTAGCTCCATTTTTTGTGCATAACCAGCATGCAACCTGCCCTGTAGGGACTCCCATAAATTCCAAGAGAAACAGATTGTTTTGTTGAGCTTTTATTATGCCTCAGCCTGTAACCATTTGCAGTCTTTCTGCAAATGGTTAGTAAGGGGGGGCGGACTTGTGCCCTCCTGAGATTGGTTGAAATGCAATCAGGACAAGCCAAAACAAGATGTAGAATTTGCATTAAGATTCCTGCATATTTAACATGAACCCTCCCTCTCCCCCGCAGCACCAAATGCTATTTTAAGACAGTGCACTGATATTGCAAAAACAGAAAACATGTTTGTGACTAAAATCCTAATAATAATTTGGGGCAGAGAGAAGGAGGAAGCAGTGGTTTTATTTCATTTTATTTTATTTTATTTTTTACACAGAGAGTCTGAACCCCTGGTAGAGAGGCCAGGAAATGAAAGGAAATGGAGTGTCACATACCCCCACAAACATCGCAGCAGGGCATTAAGGCTAAAGTAATGGATTCCTCACACACACCATTACTTCAAAGTGGAAAGCATGAAGACACCGCCACCTGCAAGGCCAAGCTCTCTTGCCCAAAATAAAACTGCCTATAGAATGACATGGCTTCTGCAATTCACTCAACTCCACCTTCAAATCAATGATTCTATTAAAGGCAATGATCTGATTAGCACAGACTGGTTACTTCATAGTGCGTATAGTCTCTTTTACAAACAGAAATAATTGCTGATCCAGGTGATTCACCCAGAATCACAACGTGGCTTTGAGTATTTAACATTTCTTCATGTACTGAAAAGAAGAAAGATCCCGCTGTGTAATTTATAGCTCGGCTCAGCCAAGACTTCTTTGTGCATTCTTCAGCTCTTACTAGGCACTAAAATCCAGTTCCCCCCAGGACTCACAAATAAAAAAAAAGTTAATGTACATGACAGGCTAGTTTTAAGTATCAAAGCATTAAATCACAGGGAGTCCCAGATTGTTGCCTGCAGACTCTCTGCTGTTGTACAGGAAAATCTTTGAACAGGACAGAAAAGTAATATGTTTAACATTTCTTTGTCTGGATTTTTCAATGTTGGCATGTTTTTGTTTCATTGTAATGTTTTGTTTTGTTATTCCGTTTCCCATCGCATAGTTATGCTGCTATTGTAAGTCTCTCCTCACACACAGTGGCTTTCCAGGTTCAACAACCTGGAAAAAATTTCTGACCTTTATCTGGGAGCTTTGGCCAACAGGTAACATAATTGGCTTTTAATGCTTTTGAACTCATGCATGAGAGCTCCAGTTTTTACTCTGAGTCATAGTGTGCAGGTTTGCCTGGTACTTTCTCAGATGACCTCTAGGACCTCTTCTTCCACCTGTCATACTACAAATGTGTTGAGTTTGATTTCATTCTGGGTGTAAATTATTGCTTATTATTAAAAATGGGTGGGTCTTGGGAAATTTTCCATTTAGTTCAACTGGCTGGCTGCACTACATATTCAACCATTCTATGTTTTAGACAGCTTATTCATTACTTTCATTTTTTTTCTGTCTGCTCACTAAATGGTAGTCACACACTGTGGGTATATTTTTGGCATCTGCAAAAATAATCCTGAGTTGCTGCTACCACTGGTTGCAAATCACAGTCTTAGACAGCCTCATTATGTATGTGGCTGCTTTTCAGCACCACGGACAGCACCCAGTGGACTCCAGCCCTCTGATTCTTCCCTGAATAGAAAATCAACCTTAAATTTTTATAATCAGGGCAGTTTTTTTCTTCCTTACCTTGTTTTTATGGAAGTAGGAAATATTGCTAACATGAAAATGAATGCATTTTCGACAAAGCTGGGTTTTGGTGGGTTTAGAGAGGCATTCATCCATGATGCAGAGGGAGCCCTCTTCCCCACTCAAGCATCACAACTTGACTGCTCATGTCTAAAGCAGAGGAGAAAAGAGTAAAACCAAGCCCATCAACTTGACAGACCGCTTGACTTGACACAGGCCTCTCCTGCAGGCAAAACCAGTGAGCAACAGGATGGCCTTTTAACTGACTCCTCAGAGAAAATTTTAGTCCTTATTTCATTTCCACTTTAATGTCTCAAATGCTGAATCTGTCAGTTTTCCTGGACTCTTCAAAGACTCAGAGCTCAGCATAGGTGACATCAGAAGAGTACCACAAGCCTTTTCAGCAGAGCGAGACAGTAAATAAGAAAGCCACTGGTTTCTGTACTTTGTAGTGATTTCTCTCGGTCCCCTTTTCCCTGACTGTCGCAGAGAGTTGGAATGATGAAGCAGAGCTGTGTCACACCCACACAGCAGCAGAGGCTGTTATCTTTTCGCTCACAGTCTACTGCTATTTCTGTTGCCTCTGCCAGTGTTTTGCATGTGGTGGTATGGCAATGCATGTGTTTGAGTGTCTTCGGAGGGGGTGAGCACACAAGGATGAGAAGGAGTAAGAGGGATGAGACTGTGCACTGTGATTGCAAACATCTCTGTTGACTGGAGAAAATGGCAGAAAAGAAGGATTATGGGAGGACAGGTAAAGACTTCCAAACTCAAACAGGAAAAATGCTATTTTAAGAACTGTAGCTATAGTTTTTTGACTCTCAGAGATGATTTTTTCCTATCAAATCTTAATTGAAATTATGAGTTTTTCCTGTCTTTTTTAAAAAGACAGTTGTGCTAAGAAACATTAAATATTGTTCAGGGTTATCTGGTTGCGAGCTTCTGAGCGTCATCAAACGCTGCTGCACTGCAGTGCACAGACTGATTCACTTATTGCGATATTTCACTTTTGAGGAGCCTCAATGAGACAGCCTTGACTTTACTAAGAGAGACTTTATTCTCTTTATTTATTTTTTTTCTTCCAGGGAAAAGTCAGTGATCAAACGCTCTTTGTTAAAATCCCCCTAGACCATAGTAGGGAGTCTCAAGCTTGCACAGGCTCTGATCCAGCTATTTGTGAATGACTCATAGGATAGTGCTTCCCTATGGCGGATTCTGTCTTCCCCTTCTCACTCCTACTGTACTCCCATGCTCTTTCCTGCTGTTCTTTTCTCCCTCCCCTGTGCTCTCTCTAATCTCCTTTGCTCAATATTGCAGCCCCCCCACCCTCCCTCTGTCCTTTCTTCACCTGACAGCTTTTCTATCCTTCCAATGTGCCTCTTTAAACTACTGCTCACCTTCCTCCCCTTGATCATCTCCTCCCCCTTCATATTTTTTCTCTTTTCCATCTCCCCTCCAGTTGCTGAGATTAGACTGGCCCCAGATCACCGTAGAGGTAATCTGAGGTGTATAGTAATTACATTTAGAGCACACTGCAGAGAAAGCAGCAGACAAAGCAGCTGTCAGTGTGGGAATGATTATCCAAGCACTACGTGAAAACTACCACCTACTTTGGTTTATTTGAAATCTCCAAAGCCTTTTACTGCATGACAGGCCGGTCAAGTTGATGATTGTGTGCACTTTTCAATTTGATGCTAAATGGCACATGCCAACCAGGCACTGATTCTCACCACTGAAATGGTTTATGGCTGCTGACAGTGCTCAGAAATGCAACAGCTTTTTCATTTGGATTAGAGTCTCTTTAAATCAGCCTTCCCTAGTGAGATTTATTGTATACATCAAGAGATCAGGATAGTTACACCAAACTAAGTGTCACATGTGCCATGATATGGTTTAGAGTGAGAGTTATAAATCTGAGCAGTTTTGGAGATGCATTTTTAATCCACAGGCAATTTGCCCACAGGTTGTATAATGTTGTTTATCCATGTCTTTGAGAACAACATTTAAAAACGTGGCTAGAAATTCATTTGTCTGTGCCTTGCAGAACTGTTATCATGCTTGAAAAATGAATTAGATTTGTTTATATATTATTCATAAGACTATTAGGGTTTATTGTTATTATTGCACTACAGGGTCTGTTATTAATGGATCATCAAAATTGCTGCTGATTCATGTTGTGTCAATTAATAAGTTATTTAGACTTTCATTATGGTGTAAAGTGACCCCTCATTTCTTTATATTTTGCTTGGAAAGTGGGAAACAGGTTCACTGATTTATTGAAACGTGTATATGTATGCATGGAAATATAGCTTATAAGGAAAAAACAGCTTGAAAGCTTGAACTCGCTTAGGCAAGATTTCTTGGAATTTCTTTAAGTAGTTTTCAGGAATAGTTCTCCAGGTTTCTTGAAGGACATTCAAAGCTCTTCTTTGGATGTTGGTTGCCTTTTGTTGTGTTCTCTGTCAAGATGATCTCACACTACTTCAAAAATGTTGAGGTCAAAACTTCATAAATTTTGACAAGCTCACCAACACCAGTGGCTGACATGAAGCCCAAATCATAACAGAGCCTCCAGCGTGTTTACAGATGACTGCAGACACACACTGTTGTACCTCTCTCCTGACCTCCTCCATACATATTAAGGCCTGTTTCTGATTTTCAGAACAGTTCTTGTGTAATGTGCCATTCCTCAACCTTTTCGTCCTCTTTCCCTTCCTTAAGAATGACCTCTTAACAGCCACCCTTCACTGAGACCATTTCTGATGAGGCTTAATTAAACAGTAGATGGATCAGCTGAAGGTCCAGATCCATCTCTCAGCTCCTGTGTCATGCCTTTGCTGGATTGTTTTTCTATTTCTTGAAGACATGACTTTCAGATATTGTTCATCTGTTGCAGATATTTTTCTTATGCCTGCATTTCTTCTTACATCCTCCATTTGTCCAGTTTTCCTAAAAGATTTAAAGACACACTGCACACCATGCTGAGACAGGCCACGTTTTTGGCTAATAGCTTTTTGTGAATCACCATAATATTTTATGTTATTATTTGTTTTTTTATTATTATTATACATAAAAAAAATTTGGGGGGGGGTAATTCAGTTAAAGAAAAGAGAACAAATCGTGTTTATGTGACAGGCTGCTGGTAACAAACTGCCTTAAAGTTCAATTTAAAATTGGTTCTTTGCTAAGTTGTCTGTTGCTTTAGTGTACAGGCAGTTAAAACTGCACAGGCGCCTGGTTTATTAGTTGTTGACTGGGTTATTTATCTTCTCAGTCTTCCCGTTTTGTGCTGCCATATAGAATCAAATAAAATCAGCAAAATACCCCTGACAGTTTCAATTTCTGGTTGTTTTTGTCTGTAATGGAAATGCATTTTTATGAGGAACAGGCTGTTCCAGCATGAAGCAAACAGTAAATAAGGCCCTCTGCAGGGATATAATGATATTCAGTACATTGGACTCCCCCCTGAGAAGCCAGTACTATCATACTGTGGGCGCTCGGCTTTTCTCCATTTTGTACTTGTTGACGTTATTAATATGCATGCTGATTTTTCACCTTTTTTCCCCTTCAGGGATAAAAATAAATGCCTTAAGGTTAAGGTAAGGCAAATATGGAATTATTGTGTTTCTTTTCAGTGAATTTGACATAATAATTAAGACAATCCATCACATTTATTTTCTGAGTGGACAGCTATCCCAGCTGACAAGTCTCCAGCACATTATCTCATATAGGTGGTAATGGGAAACACCCACTGCTCTACTCTCACTCCATTATAGTGCACTGAAAATGCACTTTCTCTTATAATATCATTCCTTATCGGAAGCCTAATGATGATTTATAGCCGATACAAGGATGTCTAGAGAATTGTGGCGGTGAGTGGGTTTGTGCTGCTGAGCGAGACCTGTGTTGTCACCCCGAGGTGAGAGGAGTTCATTTTGAACAGCAGAGCAGAAAGCTCACAGAGAGGTGTACTGTGCAGTCAGTGGGAGAAATGGTTCCAAGTCCAAATCTAAAAAGAAATGTGTTTTCAGCTGACCTGAGCTCTACAAATTGATGGATGTTGTTCCACCCACCACTGCCAGACATGAGGCAGTTCACCTTGCTACCAGAGAGAGGCTGTTTTAATTGGGAAAAGCTGGCAGTTCTTTGACGACATAGCATGAAGAGATCTGGTTCTGGTTGGTTTCCAGGTCAGTGCTGAAGCTGCAGTCCACCCTGACCTCTTATTAGAGTGGGTAAAGCATCTGCACACCTCTCTCCTCACCCTGATGGACAGATTAAAAACAGTTGTGAGCAGTAATAGCTTTTGAGCATGCTGAGCTCTGACCTCATTATGCACCCGGAGTTAATTTGTTTATGTTAGAAGTGAACCGCTGTCATTTCTCAAATTAAAAGTTTACCATTTGTCTGTGGTACAGTTTTCTATTTTCAACTGTAAAAATCTTTTTTTGTTGTTTTTTTGTTTTTGTTTTTACTGTACCAAGGTAACCATTTGATAATTTATACAGCTCTGTGTCCATAACTGACAAAGTTATGTTAACAAACTGAAGAGCCAACAAACTGAGTAGATACCAACAATTTGAAATTTGCCCTGTTAATGAAATAGTTCCACTCTTGTGTCTGTTCAATGAAATGTCTGTTTAAAGCTGCATTAGTTCTCATTCCCAGGGTATCAAATACTGCTGACAATAATGGAATGCAGGGTCTCTCATTCCCAGCTTATAATATATGGATCTTGTCAAAAAGCTGTTGACCTCACATTTCAACACACTGGGTCAGCCTAATTTTCCATGAGCATTTAACCCACACCACCTCTTTCTAAACCTAACAAGTAATTTTGAGTACCCTTAAAAGAAGACCACTAACTACATCAGTATTTGATGCTCTCAGATAAGAACGTGCTACAGCAAGAAGAGGGAAGAGGCATTAAATTCAGGTTTAATTATATAGGGCCAAATACAACAAACAGTCTCATCAAGGCTATTTAGAGACGATTCCTTTGTTTATTCTCTGCATTCTGATTTGGTGTCCATTCTGATGGTCACCAAGAAGTATTCCTTGGTTACCCACCGTAAAACAAAAATGTTTACATATTTTGAGGGAACAAAATGGGTTAATGACTTAGAGTTAAAGATGTGCTGAGAGGCAGATCTTGTTGTCATCAAGCTAATTGTTTTGAGTCTCTATGCTATGCTAACCATCTGCTGTACATATTTAACAGACAGATACAACTGTATCAGTTTTATTTAACTCTTGGTAGGTAAATAAGTGAAGTATTCCTCTAAATGTACTTGATGGGTGTTTACAGTCTTCTTATTTTATTTATTTATTTATTTATTTATTTATTTATTTATTTATTGACCTTTAGAAACACTATCTCATGAGTGTTTTTTCTATATTATACAAAATCTTACATACAGTATAAGTACGGTGTAATTCTATGTCATTAGCTGTTGATTTCTTCTTTGGCTGCTGCTTGGTAGTTATTGTTCAAACAGTAAGTGGGTGGGCAAAGGAGGTGTTGCCTCTATCTCAGGCTGGTAATTTATGACTCCAGCTGCTGTCTCCATCTCCCCAGGTGGACAGCTTGATTCCTCAGCAGTGCATCTAATTAGGAAGAGAAAAACACATTTCTGAGGGAGACACATTCTGTAAGAGGATGGCACGCATCCCTGATTGGACAACAGTTTCACAGAGAAATAGATACAAATCAGCCAGCCTGGTTTAAAAAAACAGCTCCAGGGGATGTAGCCATGGTCAACATGACCTGATTGGGTTCAAACCAAGCATCAAAATGGGGGAGAAAGTTGATTTAAGTGACTTTGAATGTGGCACAGAGAAAATATACAGTGAACATCAATTTTCTGAGCAAAAATACCTTGGTGGTGCTAGTGACAGAGGAGAATGGCGGGACTGTTCTGAACCAATTAGAAGGCAACAAGAACTCAAATATCCACTTGTTACAACCAAGGTATGCAGAAAAGCATCTCTGAATATGCAATAACACAAATCTTGAAGCAGACGGGCTACAGCAGAAGACAACACCGGGTGATACTCCTATCAGAAGAATAGGACAATAAGAAGAATAAGAAGATGAAACTGATGCTATATTTCACACTAGCTCACCAAAATTGGATAGCAGAAGATTGGAAAAAAGTTGCCTGGTCTGATGAGTCTTGATTTCTACCACGACATTCAGATGGTAGGGTCAGAATTTGGTGTAAATAACATGAAAGCATGGATCCATCCAGTCTTATATCAACAGTTCATAGTGCTGGTGGAGGTGTAATGACATCTCTGCAGACTTTGGGGCAGTTGGTACCAACTGAACATCACTTAAATGCCACAGCCCATCTGAGTGTTGTTGCTAAACATATCCATCCTTATGTCCACAGTGTACCCATCTTCTGCCTCCATAGTCACCCGATCTCAGTCCTATAGAGCACCTTTGGGATGTGGTGGAACTTGAGATTTGCAGCATGAATGTGTAGCTGAAAATTCTGCACCAATTGCATGATGCTATGATGTCAATATGGATCAAACCTCTTTTTGCCCAACACCCTGTTGAACGTATGCACAAAGAATAAAGGTCTTAAGGCAAAAGGAGGTCCAACCCAGGACTAGCAAGGTGTGATTAACAATGTGGCTGGTGAGTGTATTTTGAAAATAAGGGAATTGGAACCTGTTGCAACTCTAGGTGCAGTTTACATGGAATTTTAAATGAGAGCTAAAGCAGATAATTTTGTATGGTATAAAACACTTTGAAGGGGCCAGATGTGAAATAAATCTACATGTGAAAAATCTAAATGTGAAATAAATCTACAGAGAATTATGGCCAGAATCTGCAGCAACTTTTGCCTTTTTGGAGCTTTATTATGAGTTTCATCTCATTTTCAGCAGTCAAGGCCACAACATTGTGGTTCACTGTCACTGCACTCACTGCTTTGTTTTCTCCCACAGCAGGCAGCTGTTTTCAGCAGAACTCTAAAAAGCCATTATAGTCCAGAAGTATAGCCGGATATCACATTAAGAGTGGGCATAAAAAAAATCAGGTAGGCCCAACTGAAGACCCTCAGGTACATGTAAAGTTAGTTGTTAAATCACCAGGTACCCAAGTGAAAGAACAGGAAAAATATCTGGTGATAGTAATAGCCTTGCCAGATAGCCACACACCTGCAGAAGCACATCCCCTCCTCCAGGGTTTATACAGTATGCAAAAAATAAATACATAAAAATAAAACAGGAAATCAAGCAGGGAATAAAAACTGCTTCTCATTATGACTAAAGTGAAATTATTTCAGGTCAGTTTGAGCAGCAGAAAGCATGAAGAAATTTCAGTTTGTGGGCCAATAAAAGTGAAAATAAGATTATTGCTTTAATATTCTCTGATAAATATCTCTGATAAATAGCAATAAACTAATCACATTTCTGAACTGTGCTGTGTTAATTCAATGTAGTGTAAAATGCAGCAAATCAGAACCAAAGATAAAAACATATATTTTACTGCATCACCAACTCAAAGCATGTACATATGCACATACAGTTGACAGTGGTCAAGTTGACTGTTCATAACAGGCTAGAGTGACCTTCAGACCACCAGGAAATGTCTCAGTGCTCACGACAGGCTCGCATGTATCAGCGTGACTCTTTTCCTGTCATGTCCATGTCTCAGTAGATTCTCTGTATATGTGTGTAAACTCATCTCCTCACACTCAGAGTGGAGTCTTGGGCAATCTTTTAGCTGAAATATGAGAACTCCTCATCTCAACACTTTCTTGTGTCCTCAGGAACACACCTGCCAAGTGTGAATCAGTACAGATAAATGATTGATTATAAAAGAAAAGAACACTAAAAGAGCCTCTCAAAAGCGGACTTGCTGGTGTGTTTTTGATCATTGTCCTGCTCGATAACCCAAGTGAACTTCAGTCGGACATTGTCCTTCAGGATTTTCTGGAGCAGAATTCATGGTTCCATCAGTTATGGCAGGCAGATCCTGAAGCAGCAAAGCAGCCCCAGATCATCACACTATCATCACCATGTTTGACGGTTGATGCTCTTTTTATGAAATGCTGTTTCATGCCAGATGCAAAGGAAAAGCTCAGCTTTTGTCTCTTCAGTCCACAGAATATATTTTCAAAAGTTTTGGAGATCATCAGGATGTTTTCTGGCTAATTTGAGATGAGTCTTTGTGTTCTTTTTGGTCAGCAGTGGTTTATGCCTTGAAAGTCTCTAATGGATGCCATTTTTGCCCAATCATTTTATTATTGTTGAATAATGAACACTGACCTTAACTGAGGTGAGTGAGGCCTGCAGTTCTTTAGATGTAAACTACACTTTTCTTTTTTCCATCATTACTGTGTGAGAACCTGAAGCAATATGTTTCAATGTTTTTTTAGACTTCAAACTCCCTTTCTTCTGCTGTGAGCTGAGCAGTAGACTGGGAATAGACAAGTCCTGAGAGACTGCAATATTTTGCTGATGCTGTTCAGAATTACAGCACTATTAACTTTTGAACAAGTCAGTGAAATGTTCAAATTACTAGTGATCCACTTTTATTAAACCTCAGTGACCAGCTATATATAGTATCTACCTACTCCACAGAAACAGCAGATAATAAAGTCAGATATTTCCCCATTTAGAGATGGGACCAACTAGAACTTTTCTTGCCTAGCAGCTGTATGCGTCACATCTGCCAACCATAACAGTTCAAGGTTACAGCCATGTCTGCCCAGACAAACTTTGGAAACTTTGGATATAAAATGTCATCACGTTCACATATTAGCCCAGGGGTCTCAAACTCATGACTCTTTAGTCCATCTCTAGTGGCTCCCTTTGGCTTTGAAAAAAAAAACAAAAAAAAAAACTACATGCATATAAAAATCATTCTCTTAATTTTGCTTAACTTTAATTGTGGGCCTGCATGGATGACTGCAAAAAAATGGTTAGCCCTGAGTCCCCTTAGCGATGGATTCAACATCCCAAAAGATAAGCCATGGAGGAAAATGAAAAATTTAACAGTGTATGGACAGATGTGCTTGCTTTTGCTGCCAACATTGCTGCCTTGGTGATATGCTTGATCTGCTGCTTGACTTAAGCCATAATCAAATTTAAATTAAAAAAAATTGTTTACCTTTTTTATTTTGTTTCACATGCAAAAAAGCAGGTCAGACTCAGAGTAGCTGTAAAGCTGCAGGCCACTTCGGTTTGACTTCACAATTTTTCCATTTTGTTTGGTAATAAAAATAAATAACTAATAAGTAAACTATTGTAGTTGTTTTAGTTCTATGATCCTATAAATTCATCAAAAACATGGCACAAAATGCAAAGAAAAAGTACCAAATAATCAAAAAGAATCCGCTGTAGAGTAGACACATGTTAAAAGATTATTAACAAAAGATTATTCACACCTATTAGGGACGTTAATAGGCTCAGTTATATTTACTATTCTGTATCACCTTCATTAAGATGAGACAGGATGAAATATTCAATTTTTATGTCAAAGTCTGGAAATTCATTTATTAAAGCAGGTAAAATAATAATACACAACAAACATAACAAATAGTTTTAACAAGCAGGCATAACTGACTCTATTGATGGTAAAGTTTGCTGACCCCTGCATTAGACATTTGTGCTAAAATATTAAGATAATTAAAATGAACTTTGAGTTTCTGCATATTTTTTTGACCTTGTACTCCTTTCCTTTTTTTTTTTTTTTTTTTTTTTTTTTTTTTTTTTTTTTTGGAGATAAAAAAAAAATTATTTTTTTCCTTTTAAAAAAATTTTTTTTTTTTTTTTTTTTCCCTTTTTTTTTTTTAAAAAAACCCCCTCCTTTTTTTTTTGGGGTTCTTTTCTCCTAAAAAAGGGGTAAATTTTGTGTTTTTTTGAAACTTTTT
>VUQK01010978.1:0-11114 GCA_015106715.1 Bujurquina vittata | reverse complement strand
CCAACTGAAGATACTCAAAAAAAAAAAAAAGTGCCCCTATTTATTTTGCCAGGAAAGCATCCCCTGCCATCTGTTAAATATGGAATCTGTGCTCATGCTTTGTGTAACTCTCACCAGCCTAATGATGCCTCTCTACAGTTAATGTACCAGAATGTGCAGCAGCAG
Source organism: Bujurquina vittata (assembly GCA_015106715.1). Classification (NCBI taxonomy): domain Eukaryota; kingdom Metazoa; phylum Chordata; class Actinopteri; order Cichliformes; family Cichlidae; genus Bujurquina; species Bujurquina vittata. Next base: position 10,949 of record VUQK01010978.1, on the reverse strand, counting down.
GTCACAGAGGGTGAAGAGTGTGACGAGTGCTTCGATGGCCCCTGTGACCAGTCTTGTGACCATGAAGAAGCAGCACAGCCTCTGATGAAGACCAACAACTACCAATTTTGTTGAAAAAAAGCTTTAAACTCAAATCAATCCGTAAATCAATCACTTTTCAACAAGCGTCAGAAAACTGGGATGATCTCTACTTTGTGGCCAAAGACCTGCAGCTCGTTCCAACCGCCGGAGAGTCGCCTTATCAGCTATTTTTCGCCCGCTGCGCCTGCTCTCCGCACAGACAAGCGGCTGCAGCAAGCATGTGACTTGCCTCTTTGCATGCAATGAAACATGAAAGGAAGAAGCATGTCAACAAAGCACACAAGCATTCAAAGCAGCAGCTTATTCTCAGTATTACTCAGTGGCAGACTGTTTATTAGCCCTTCTTCTGTTCTCTGTGTGAGTTAAAAATGTGTTACAGTTTTTCCAAAGAAGAACCCCCCCCCCTTTTTTTTTCTTGTGAGCATGTTCTCAATGATCTATTGCACGTCATGTTTCTTATGCTTTGTATTACTGCCACAGGAGAGTCAGAATTGAGTGTGTTGTCATCAGGTGGGCTTTCTTTTCATTGTTTTTTTAACTGCATGTGCAGTTTCTCCAAGCACAACAGTCAGAGACACTGAAGTAAAACTATGAGAGGCCTTCACCTCTACGCGCTCCAGATGAGCTATGTTACATTCTCTGATCATCTTATTTGAAAATATAAATATAACATGTTTTTTCCCCCTAATTTAAACATGCTAAAGCAGCCAAAGAGAAGACAGAGAATGAGTGCGCCGTTTTCCTTTCTGGGTTTTGGTCATCGCTGCGTTTCTTGTGACACACTTAAAAGTAGCTGTTAGTGGGTAGCAGCATGTGATTGTTCCACTTCAATCTAATTAGTCAGTGTGAATTAAGAACAGGGAGTACAACTGAACCAATCGTGGAACTGGGCAGATGTGTTACGGAGCAGAAGAACAATGTTTCACATTTAGGGTTTGGTGGGGTTAGCGAGGTGCAACTGAATCTTGTGCTTTCCAGCAGAGTTAGATGAGTGTTGATAAGTGAGCTTCATGCCCATCTGTATGTAGCAGTCAGCCTACACTGCCAACTGTATGAAGATTTTATCATTTTATATATATATAAGCTATATGAGAGATTTCTAAATGTGCTTTCAACTGAATGAAACAGAAGTGAGATGTTGAATAATGTATATAACACACAAATCAAGAATGATCTTTATTTTCACCGTAGATACAGTAGATGCATGAATATTTCGTATATCTGTGCGTGCAAATGAGACAATCAATTAAAAAAAAGCTGCAAATTAACTCACTGTAAAACTGCAGAGGTGTTGATAAAAGCTTTATCGCTGAAACTCCACGTTCGAGTTTATATACTATACAGCTGGAATCTTGGATGTTGCACACTTATTTTTTTCTTTGTGGTATCTTATTGTGCTCATAGAAACTGTGTCGCCTTTGTGCTCTCCTCACTTCCTGTTTTTATTGGATAACATCCAGTCCACATTTCCCACAGTGTCCATCAACAATTGCACAACTCTAAAATCTTTATAGGGAAGTATCAATCCTGCTGCAGTTTCTGTCTCAATTCTTTTCTTTCACTGTGTGGGTTCAGCTAAAAACATTTCTTTCTATAAAGTATCCTGCAAGTTTGAATTTTCAGAAAGACTTTTATTATTATTTTTATTTTATTATTATTATTTTTATTTTTTTGTTTTATCTGGTGCTGAAATTTGTTATGATCTCTGTCACAAAACTGAGATGTAACTGATTTTGAGCATAATCATCAGTCTCTCTCTTCCACAAACTGGTTCTACTCTTTTTGTCAGCTGCTCTGTGTAAAACTTCAAAATGAATCTATTCTCATATACATGATGCGCCTTCTTGTTGTTGCTTGAAATGTATGACAAACTGTAAGGTATCTGCTGTGCCGCTGTTTTGGTGACGTCCCCTTGATAAATATTCCTCTTTATTTTAAGTAAATATAAATATGTTTCATCAAAAAGCTGGATCATATTTGAATCTTATTTTTCTTGCAAAACTGAAATGACTACAATGTTGTTATGGAGTAAATAACACAGCATTTTGTCTTTGCACATTAGTCGAGACCCCCTGAGCCAACCCACTGTGTGACTCAGTACCTCAGATCTATGATACATCTATGAAGCTCATGCAAACAGCTAGGGCCATTATTTATTGGACAAAGACACAATGTTTGTAGTTTGCCTCTGTACACCACCACAGTGGATTTAAAATCAAAGTGTGACTGAAGTGCAGACTGCTGGAGGCAGGTGTGTTACTGTCAAAGTCTACAATCAAGATGAGTGGAACCACAGAGGCTTAACAGCAAGGTGGAAATCACTGGTTACATTCAGATAAGACTTTGCCAGAAAATGACTAAAATGCCTGCAATAAAAATCTCTGGATAGATGAAACCAAGATTAATTTGTAGCAGAATGGGGGAGAGAGAAGTATGAGAGGGAAAAAACCCAGCTCATGATCCAAAGCACCCCACATTATCTGTCAAACATGGTGGAGGCAATGTTATCACATGGGCATGTATGGGTCACTAGTGTTTTCTGATGATGTGACTGCTGAAGTGTGCAGGGCTGTGCTCTCTGCTCTCAGCAGCTGAATTAGTTGGGCAGTTCTTCACAGTATAAACCGGTAATGACCCAAAGCAAACTGCAAAAGCAACCCAAGAGTTTCTCAAGGTGAAGAAATGGGATATTCTTCAATGGCCAAGTCTCAACCCAACAGAGCAGCTTTTCAGTTACAAAACTGAGCTCAGAAAGACCCACAAATAAGAAGCAACTAAAAACAGCTTCGTTAAAGGCCCGGCAGAGCAGCTCCTGGGAGGAAACTGCATTTGGTGGGTTCTGGACTTCAGGCAGTCATTGACTGCAAATCATTTTAATCTAAGTATAAAAAGTTAGTTTGTCCTATTAATTTCGAGTCTGAAAATGTGGGACGACATAAAAAAATTGCTGTAATTTAAGTTAACGTCCAACTTTTCTAACACTCCTTGAATTAAAGCTAAAAATCACATATCTGACTTTAAATCAAATGTGTTGCTCTACAGAGGCAAAACTGCAAAAAAAATGTTTTTGTGCAACATATTCTGGACCCATAAAAAACTGAACATAACAGTGGACAATATGTAGCTTATAATGTCAAGGAAATAATGTAAACTTTTATCCGATTCAATCTTGAAGTATTTTGCTTGCTTCCGTTGCTCTCTTCCGTACCTCAAGCAACAACTGATGTCAGAAACTAAACCCTGGAGCTCTTTCTCTTCCTTCACTTTGGAATACCGCGCTAACCTTTGAAGGCTCTTCATGTGGTAACTGCTTGTCGTTCTGAATGTCGGCATTTCCAACGGGTGGTTTTGATAAAGAAGTGAGGAAGAAAGTGCTTCACAGGCAACAGATTTGCAGTAGCGGAAATTAAACCGCTACACAAGTTATACAACATTTCCTGCAGTGAAGTCTAATTTAAGTTTGTCTTTACATGTTAGTTAAACCTACTGCAAATTATCATTTTCAGGGTTTATGACATTTTGTCAGGAAAAACTGCAAAATTATCCATTTCTTTATATTTATTTGTTACACAAGCAGTTTAATTTACAGGCTATATTTGTATATCACCACTATATGGTGATATACATGATATACATGGCTGCTTTGGATCCACTTGATCAACAGGTGTACCTACTAGCAACTCTCAAGCCTCATCCATTGTTAATTTTAACTGTAAGTTATCTTTATCAACACCAAAAAAAAAAAAAAAAGAATCTCTCTGACATACTTCACATTGCATTGATAGATATATTACATCTTTTATGTAGCTGTTTCTTTAACGGCTGACTGTTTCACAGGAGTCAACACAGCCCATTCAGTGTGATACAAATTAAAGCAAAAACTACCAGCAAGGGTACATCACCATATTATGATACATTAAAATCAACATTTTATAATCCCTTCCCCAAAATACACATTATTCCAAAAGGCAGCAGGTGGCAGTTGAGAGGTAAGAGTGTAAAAACAAAAAGCAGAAATGTCAGAGGGTTATAAATATACCATGTAATTCAAAGCTAAATATTTACATTCATGCATGAAGCAGTAGCTGAGTGAATGAACTCCTGCTTACATTCTTTCAGTCAGAGGTAAAGCACCGGTTTAGGAGTATGACTCAAGGTTACTTCACCCTACATATACATTTTATTTTACACTCGTAATATCCATCCATTCTCTTCTGCTTATCCTGGTCAGGGTTGCCCTCTTGCCCTGTCCCAGCTGTCATGGGGCAAGAGGCAGGGTACATCCTGTGCAGGTCGCCAGCCTCTTGCACACTGGAGAGACAGACAACCATTCACGCCTATGGGCAATTTAGAATGACCAATAAACCTAACCCCACTAACTGCAGGTTTTTTGGACTGTGGGAGGAAACCGGAGTACCCGGATGGGTACATGGGGAGAACATGCAAACTCTACACAGAAAGGCCTGGGCCAAGGATTCGAACCCAGACCTTCTAGCTGTGAGGCAGCAGTGCTAACCACCATGCCACCATGCTGCCCCTATTAACATCCTACTGCTAAAAAAAATATACACAGATTACATTCTTTTAGTCATTTGAGAAGGACAGCTTTGACATTCAGTTGATTTAAAACCTTTTTAACAATGTTTGCTTGATCTCAGTCTTAAAAGCGTGCTCTCCATTATCAGGGTTGAGCCTACAATCACTAATAGCACCTGCATTTCTTCTTATGGTACTTATTTACCACTTACCATTTTGCATCCATTATATATTCAGTCCACCACTCTGCCTGCCTGGTCATTTTTCTAGCTTTCTACCCTGAACATTTTTATTGATGAAGGACAACCTCAAATGTCTCAATTCCTTCCTCTTGTGCCTGTCCCTCCACCTCATTTCCTTCATCTCCCTCTTTTTCTGTTTTTATCTGTGCCACTCCCAGTCGGTACAGAGCATCCCTGATCACTACCTCTCCAGGCTGGCAGGCCTTTACTACTTGGTTGATCTGCTGGCTCACAATGTCTCTGCTAGTGAAAAAATCTACCAGACGGTTGTAAAGGTAATAATAAGCTGTGTTGTTGAAAACAACTGGTTGTTTCAGTGCACAAGTCGCCAAAGGAAAGTTCTCGGGATTTTCTGTAGAGTCGCTCTCAGATTTATCTGATTGTTCTTTCTGTGGTGTCTCTTTATTATCACCGTCTCCCTTCTCTGGCGCTAGCTCAGCTACCAGACTAACATAAGGCTCCAGGTCTCTGCAGAGGATCATTGAATGATGCTCGGGAGCAGAAGGCTTCGGGTTTTCCTGTGGAGGATGAACCAGCCAGCAGGAAGAAGACTTGGTGATGGGGTGGACCTGCTGGTTCTCTGCTCCTGAGGACAAATCAGCACTGCACAGCTGGTCCTGGAGCTCAGCACATGACACAAGCTAAAGAAGATAAAGGAGAGATTTAAAAAAATTTTATGCAAACTGATATAATAACAGCTTATTCAATGCTTAATTCAACCAAATAAATATTTGCTGCTAAAAACTGTAAATACAAACAACACCAGCTTCTCCTCAAACTGAACTCACGGTTCCTTACAAGTAATAAACTAAATAAACACTTTACCATTTACATTGATATTTTAAAAAGTTTTCTACATGATGAAAACACAATAATTACAATAAAGTTTGTATGTGAATAAACCTGTACATTAACAGGACAGGAACTTCAGTTGTTTTATTTCAAATTTCCTTCCTGGATAAGTGCATTACACTGGAATCACCCACCTCTGGTTTTTCAAAAGGGTCCGAGAAACAGCCTTGATTTCTGCCCCACATCTGTGTTGCCAGCTCTGGGTACTGCAAGTCAGTACAAAGGGCCACCTCACGAGCGCAGTCACAAACATAGACTGGAGGCCAGTAGCGAGAAGACAGCAGCATGTCTACGTGGTCTCGAGCTGTCTCTCCTCTAACCAAGTACTTAGAGGCACACACGACCTGGGCACAGCCGTAGGAGAGAAGTTTTAAAAATCACACAGAGGACTTCTGTGTTTCTGTTCTTTACTTGTTTAAAACCCTCGTGTATGCTGAATCACTGCACTGGATGTGAATTTAATCATTTGCAAAGACTGGTTCACACATAACTGGACAACAATGAAAGGGCTGAGGTTTTCACCTTGTGGGGGCAGACTTTGGACAGCTTGCCTGCAGTGAGGTGTGCAGGGGGTTGTGAGGAAGTAGCAAGGCCACTATGAACAAGCGTGTACAAGGTAATCAGAGAGGCCAGCAGCTCATCCTAGCTCATTCAGAGGGAGACAGAAAGCAGGCTTTTATTAATACAAACTCTCACAAAGATATGAGACTCACGCAATAAGAACAAGAACAATACACAATAATTCAGTAATGACCGAGGGAACCTCTTATTAACTAAAGTAAGCCTCATATGTAAAGCATGCTGTGGAAATACAAGAAAACACACAAGGAGCAGCAGGCGGGTGCGGGGGACTTTCTGATCTACAAAACTGAGAGTAGTGTGTTGCAGTAACACAGTCAGCATATTTGCTTCGTAAATAGTAAGTGGAGTGGTACTTATACAGCATTTTTTCTACTCTAACATTCGCACACATATTCACACTCTGATAAATGCACTGAGGACAACTTGGTGTTCAGCATCTCGCCCATGGATATTTCGGCATGCATCCAATTGGTGTACGACCCAATCACAGTGTGCCCTCATAACAGAAAACAATGTACACACAAACGCACACACACACCTTGGTGGAGCTCGGGGTGATGCTTGCCCCACAGCAGTCCAGGACTGTTCTCAACTCGTCCTCGGTGTGATCTTCAATCTTGTCGAGTCTCAGCTGACCATCATGAATGAGGCGTACTAAAACTGACGGATCTCCTGGAGCACATGATGAACACTGCTGTTATAAAATATGGCCTCATCCATATTGCAATGCATTTCATTTTAAAGCACACAACTTTTATTACTTTTACCTCATGCATCAATACTACCCCAACATTTAAAACAGAGACTTCTGTAAAACTGCTGACCCAGTTTTAGTTTGAAACTGGGTCAGCAGTTTTACTGGGTCAGTATCTAAGTCTGGTGAGACAAAACGGAGCCTTTTCGAAATGATGATGTGGACACCATGTTGTTTTATCAGTCGTATACACTAATCAGCCGCTTTATTAAGTACACCTTGCTAGTGCTGAGTTGGACCCCCCTGTGCTTTCTGAACTGTTGCACAGATTCAACAAGGTGCTAGAAATATTCCTCAGAGATTCCGGTCCATATTTACAGGATAGTATCACACAGTTGCTGCAGATTTGTCGGCTGAACGTCCATAATGCAAATCTCCTCTTCCACCACATCCTTAAAGGGGCTCTATTGGATTGAGATCTGTGACTGTGGAGACCATTTGAGTACAGTGAACTCACTGTCATGTTCAAGAACCCAGTTTCAGAGGATTTGAGCTTTGTTTTACAGCCCATCTTCTGATTGCTGGAAGCAGCCATTAGTAGATGGGTACACTGTAGTCATAAAGGGATGGACATGGTCAGCAACAATTCTCTGTGCCCTATAGACGATGCTCAGTTGGTACTAATGGGTCCAAGTAAGATCACCCACAGAACTAACCACCAGCAGCCAGAACATTTTGATAGGCAGGACAGATGCATGCTTTCATGTTGTTTACAGCATATTCTGACCCTGTCGTCTGAATGTTGCAGCAAAACTCCAGGCTCAGCAGACCAGTCCAGACAGATCTTCTGTTGTCCAATTTTGGTCAGCCTGTGTGAATTGTAGCCTCAGATTTCTTTTCTAAACTAACATGCGTGGCATCCAGCATGGACTGCTGCCAATCTGCTCAAGGTTCGACGTGCCACGTGTTCAGAGATGCTCTTCTGCACACCTTGGTTATAGTGAGCAATTATTTGACTTACTGTTGCCTTCCTATCAACTTAAAGCAGCCTAGCCGTTCTCCCCTGGCATCAAAAAGGCATTTTCACCCACAGAGCTGCTGCTCAATGGATATTTTCTCTTTTTCAGACCATTCTCTGTGTCACTCAAAGTCACACATCATCATTTTGATGCTCAGTTTGAACTTCAGCAGGTGGCCTTCACCAGGTCTAGATGTAATGATTTGCTGCCATATGATTGGCTGATTAGACATTTGCACTGATCAGTTGAATAGGTATATTTAATAACATGGCCAGTTAGTATGTATTAAGCTTAAATATTATTGTTAGGCTGCTTTTGAGATTTCAGACTTTTGTGTGGACATAAATTTCCGCATTTATGTGGTTGTCGCCTAAGAAGATCATTGTATTTGCATCATTATCTTACTATTATTGGCCCAAATTAAACAAAGAATTCAATCGCTGGAAGTTACATTTTCACATTCGTTTCTAAATATTCCCTTGAATTTAGAAATGTGTGGGATCAGGGCTAGAAACAATCACATGATTTATGCATGTGAAGATTAAAGTCAGTGGTAATTTACAGGAAGAACATACCCGGGGGCTGCTCTGGGTGTGACAGGACCTTGTTCTTCTCTGTGTTGATAACAGTGGGACTCCTCATCAGAGGGGGGATGAAGGGAGCAATTATGGAAGCATCTACCCGTGTGATAGGGATGTCTGTGGGGAAAGCTGCTTGCTCAATAGCCTCACTCTCCATCGTCAGCCAGAAGTCATCCACATGTACCTCATCTGATACTGAAAAATCAGGCCAGGTAAACTGCAAATAGGTCACAACAGGACGCAACAAAAGAGCACATAGTCAAAACACATATCTAAGCAAAGCAGACACTGCTAAAATTAATAATTTTTTTGGCATTAATTAGGATTTTATCACCAATCTCTCACTTCCACATTCTTGAGCTCCAGGACATTGTTTGAGTATCTCTGTGCAATTTCCATCTTTGGAGCAACACCACAAATGCCACAGATCATATCGTTGTAATCCCGTACAGTAAGACACTCAAAGGCCCAGTAGCCACTCAGGAGAAGCTCTTGAATTTGAGATGATTCATCTGGATTGAGAGCATGGACTGGGGAATAAAAGCAAAAAGAGAAAACATACTGTGAAAGCCATTTAAAAGTTGCAGAAGGAATTAAAGTGCCCTGAATAAGAATTTGCCCCTTCCTAATTTCTTATTTCCTTTTGCATATTTGTCATACACACTTGTTTTAGATCATCAAACAAATTGTAATATTACAGACAACAATAATAATAATGCCTTACACTTATATAGTGCTTTTCAAGATACACAAAGCACTTTACAATTTCATGCACTATTCATTCACACCTCAGTCACACTCGATGGTGGTAAGCTACTAATGTAGCCACAGCTGCCCTGGGGCAGTCTGACAGAAGCGTGGCAGCCAATCCGCGCCTTCAGCCCCTCCGACCACCACCAAACACCAACCACACATCACATTGGCACTTAGGCAATCTGGGTTAAGTGTCTTGCCCACGGACACAATGACAGCATGCGCTCAGACGGGGACTCGGTTGCAAGGTGAGAACCTACCCACTGCGCTACTGCCACCCCATGCCACAAAGATACTCAGAGTAAATATAAATTGTAGTTTTTAAATTGTGATTTTATTTATTAAAGAGAAAAAAAGCTATCCAAACCTAACTGGCCCTGTGCAAAAATGTTATGGTCATCCTTGTTTAATGATGAATTAACTGTGATTAATCACATTTTTTAGAAAGGTGAATTTGATATTACTAGCCACAACCAGGCCTGATTACTGCCAAACCTGTTCAATCAATTCACTAACAAAGTGAAGCAGGCTAAAAGATCTAAAAAAAAGCAACACATGCCAATCTAAAGAAACAGCTGAAAACAGTCATTGACATTTTTCAGTCTGGAAAGGGTTACAAACATTTCTAAGGCTTTGGGACTCCAGAGAACCATGGTGAGAGCCATTATCCACAAATGAAGATTTGGAACAGCGGTGGACCTTCCCAGCAGTGGTCAGCCCATATAAATTACTCTAAGAGCACACTGACAACCATTCAGGAGATCACAAAAGAACCAAGAACAACATCTAAAGACATGCAGGCCTAAGAAAGCAACTGGGACACTAGTAAGCAGGTGCCAACACTTGGCTGGTTTGGATTCGTAATTTGAGGGGGGGGGGGGTATAGTAAAGTCAGTGAACAAGCATGTTAAATTTGATGGGTCTAGCTTCAATGGTATGAATCTATGGTCTGAAACTGAACATTCTAGGTCACATTGTTCTCAAGTTACAGGAGAAAGTTAAACAGTAAAATTTTGTGGAAAAGGCGCCACAGCCCCACCAAGGCTATGACAATAGCCCGACTTTTTTCTTCAGAAAAGCTGAGCTAAAAATGGCATCCATGGGAGAATTCCAAGGTGAAAACCATTACTGACCAAAGAGAACACAAAGGCTCGCCTCACATATACCAAAAAACATCTTGATGACCCCCAAGATTTTTGGGAAAATCTGTGGACTGACGAGACAAAAGTTGAACTTTTTGGAAGGTCTAAGTCTCGTTACATCTGGCATAAAATTAACACAGCCTTTCATAAAAAGATCATACCAACAGTCAAACATGAAGGTGGTAGTGTGATGTTTGGGGCTGCTTTGCTGCTTCAGGACATGAATGATTTGCTGTAATCGATGGACACATGAATTCTGCTCTCTACCAGAAAATCCTGAAGGAGAATGTTTGGCAATCAGATCATGCCCTGAAGCTCAAGCTCATTTGGGTTATGCAGCAGGTCAATGATCCAAAATACACAAGTACATATCTAAATGGTTAAAAAAATCAAGGTTTTGGAGTGGCCCAAAGTCTGGACTTAAATCTAGATGGAGATACTTGAGCATGGCCTTAAACAGGCCTTGC
>VUQK01010977.1:42678-57131 GCA_015106715.1 Bujurquina vittata | reverse complement strand
ATGTGACCCAACTACAGTTTTTTTTTGACGCAAGTGTTTCATTTTTTCATTTTGTTTTTTTTTCAGCAGCACTTTTTTTTTTTTTTTTTGTTTTTTTTTTTTTTTTGCCATTTAGCAAGACAGCGGAGTTCAGTCAGCATGAAATTAGAAAAACCTTGCTCTGATAAAGCAGCTTTAAAATTAGGCTGTTATGATTACGTAGTCACAGTTTGGGCTATGTGAAATAACGATAACAGATTAACTGATGTTGTAGTTATGTTTGCGTTAAATACTGTTTCACACAAATGTACAAAATGTTTCTGGAAAAATGTCCTTTTTTAAAAAATATTGAATCAGCCAGGGAGGTGATTGCCCCTTTAAGATTTATTTCTGCCATTTCTGGAGCCACACATGTACCCCTGCTGGCTTTCAACTAGGTGTGTCTCCCCTCGCTCCATTTTTCACAATTCTTCAGAAGTATTTAAGCCCATAGACTGTACCAGAGATATGAGAAGGTGAAAGACACAGTCACCTTTCAGAAATAAAGAAATGTCACACAGTTTATTGTGATCTTCTAGTATTTATGTGATAATATCTCAATGGGTGCTGTATAAATAAAATTTTGCTTACTCTCTCTACAAAGTTGGCATCCTAAAATCCGCAGACATTGATGAGATCCGGCGACAGTGAAAGAGAGAGAGAGACAACTGCAAACATGCTGTAGCTTGCCTGTAATACTGAAAGAGGTACGAACAGACAAGAGGGGAGAGGAAGGGGATCAGACCGGCAGAGCCTATTTTGTGTAGTTCTGCAAGAAGTAGTCTGTCACTGATTGGGATCTGACATTTGGCACCTCACGCACCGCTCTCTCACACGCATCTACTGAATCTGTTCTTGGCAAATGTGAACCAGATGTGAAGTGTTTTGGGACCCCCCAACATCAACCTGGCAAGGGCAAATCTGAATCTGAATTATCTGGCTGAGGTCAGCAGAGCAAAGGGGACAGCTTAACTTGTCTCACTTCACTTTTTGCACGCTTCATTACAATGGAGAAGATGATGCTGGGATAGGAGAAACAGAGTTGGCTAGAAGCAGAGCCATGGAGACTGAATGGGCCGACTTTGGTCTCTTACTTATTTCTCAGTTTTGGCTGCCGGGCCTGGAAGAGCTTCTGCTTATCTGATACATCCAGTAAGAGAACAGTTGATTGCCTTAAACCAATGGGAAATGCCTTCTTTGCCCCCCCCCCTTCCCTCCCTCTACAGTTTTTTTTCCTCCTGCTCTAACTACTTTCTCCTGCTCTCTCCCTCTCTCTCTCTCTCGCTCTCTCTCTCCCTCCCTATCTCTCTCCCTCCCTCTCTCCTTCTCTCTCGTCCTCTCTCTCGCTACTTCTGGCCTGCGTTGAGTAGGTGGTAGCCCTTACTGTAGTTGATTGGAGCCAGTGTATATAGAAGGAGAGACGCTCTAACAGGCTCAGAATCTGGTGGTGCCCACTTGCCACACATTCCCAAAAGGACTACCTGTTTTTCTTTCTGAGGATTTACTTTCATCCGACAGCATGATGGAGAACGGAAAGAGTAAAGATAAGAAAGGGAGAAAGAAGGGGGGTAAGAAAGGACAAAAGGAAAAAGAGGGTGATCCCGCTACAGGTAAAATGAAATGACAGATGATTTTTGTGTAACGTGCTTTGCTGTGTGTTTGAGAGAATATGAGAGTGACAGAGAGAACGATCTGGAGAACAAAAAAAAAAAAAAGAGTGTGTGAGTTTGTGTTCGGCTGCTGTATTACGAAAGTGTGGGAAAGTAAGTATTCCCTTGGCTTGTCAAAGCTTGCCACTAGATTGTCACATGGATAGATCTTCTCAGGTGGTCAGCTTGGAAGAGAAACATCTGGTTTTGGCAGCACTTTAAGATTGTAGGGAAGTCAAATGAAAGGACTTGTATTTAGAATAACATTTCACATAAGCCCCGGACCTCACAGTGCCAAAGTGTAGTTATATTAGAAGCTCTCTGAAAACTAGTGGCTGACTGTAACTTGCTCCTTACATTTTTAAGGTTTTTGTTAATTCACAGTTGTGTTCAAATGTCACAGATCTGGAAAACAGGTTTTATTTAAAAAGTAGTGTGTGTGGATGTAAACCATGTTTCATTACACAGTCTTTAACCAGGTTAATCATTTGAGGGTTTAACCGTGTTTTGAGTGCTCATCATAATTTTAGTCTTTGGTCCAGTGTGAAAGTCTGCCTGTATTTTTGCGAGAAGCCACGTTTGATCTTAGGGAGCTGCTTGTCTTTCAGAGTCACTAAAGTAGCAACATGCGTGCTCAGTAGAGGATCCTACAAGCTGCAGCATGTCACTATAGTCTGACCTCAGGTCATGTGGAAGCACAGTCCCTGTTTTAGTGACACTTAACAATAATATTTTGTTTATTAGTGTAGATATTATCTTCTGTTTGAACAGATACTGTAACTTAGGCCGCATCTCTTCATCTTTATAATTATTTTGATGCTGCTGCTGTTAATTCTGTCAGTTTCCAACAGATAACCATCAAGACTAGTCATATGATCCCCCCCAAAAAAACAAAACCCCCCCAAAAAACTAAACATGTGTTTACGCCTTTTAGTTCTTTAAATTGCACTCGCTTCCACCCTAAATATGCTATTGTAGTTATTTTTAGCATATCTAGTTTATGTGATTGTTCTATTACACATACAGATCTGATCATATAAATAATTACCAGTCGTCATTCCAAGAGCGATTATGATCTATAAACATGTCAGGTAAACAACTCCCCAAACGAAACTGGGCGCAGGGTACTTGCAGGTTTTTTGTTTTTTTTTGGTGTCTGTGAATCTGCAGCACAGCTGCTATCAAGAGAGAGCACAGCTGCATGTAATGTGTATATTCTGGTTTATTTTCTCCGCTTGTCACAAAATTAATGGAAATAAACTGTGTTTGCCTGTTGTGGTATTTTACACTAAGCCTTTAATGTTACTGTAAATGTCTTTTTGCAGCTGCCGTCTGTTGATACATGTGTCGTGTCAGTTGCATCTATCCTCCAGATTTTGCTTCATCATTTTCTCGGTGAAAATTTTCTATTTATTTATCACAGCACTGGATAATCGGGGAATTTGTGTGACCCTAAGTGCTCACCTGTTTTAAAACTGAGCTTTTCAAAGTAGGTCAAAATGAAAACAAGCTCATAGGTGATGATTATTGTATGTGCACTTCAGGTACAAGCACAACATCAGGCATGTTTTATGAGCCATGGCTCCAAAATGAAAAGCACACTCCTTTCTTCTGATTCAGCCTGATCTGATTCTTTGTGAAATTTTGCCTCTGTTTAATAACAGCGTTATTATCAGAACTGTATATTAATGCCCTGTGTTCTACCTAAGTTGCCTTTGCTTATTTCAAAATGGAATACAATACACAAATTTTCTAGCTTGCTAACTTGAAGCACACTAGCAGCACACTTGTAATGCAATTGAAAGGCCTCAGACTGAGTTGTAGATTACCTAACTTCCTACACACTCTAGAATATGGTTACATTTTCCTGGATAGTGGCTGGTCTTAGTGTAACTGTCCATCATCAGTCACAGACATAACAGGAAAAAATCAAATAAGACATTATTATCTTGTTTTCCTCAGGTTCCCTGAAATTTTACATTTTATTTTAAGTATATTATTTCACAGCATGTACTTCTCAGCTGTAATTACCTTTCTGGTAATCTTTTCAGCGACTGGGCCAGAAAATATTTGGAGTGTTGATTTTAGAGAATACTCCCGCACAGTGACACGTGATGACTTCCTTTCACACCTCTTTGAGAGCTATGCATATTGTGGATGTAAGTTGACACTCTTTGGAGAAAGTTGCACAAGTTTTGTAATGTAGCAGATCTGGGATGGGAAAGGGAGAACTTCTACAGGTCCCAACAAAGACACCGGAGGACGGGGAAAACTTTGAAAAAATATTTTATTTTTCATAAACTTCCTGGTGCTGGTTTCTGTTTGGCTTGCGTGCGTAATTGAAGTTGGTAATAATTAGGTAGGGAAGCTATGAGCTGGTTCCTTCATTTTGTGCCAGATGCTTTTGTATCATGTGCTCACACCTACCACACCTTTATATTTAGGAATTCCAGAGTTTACCAGAAGCATTAAAAAAATATAAGAACCAGTAATCAGAGGAATTAATGGTGAATGCTCAAACAGCCTCAGCTCCCAACTGAGGTGTGATCTTGCTTCTTAAATCCTCTTTAAAAAATGTGTTTGTACAAACAGCTGCTGAAAAACAGGAAAAGTATTGGGGAAAAGCAGCTAATACTAATTTACTTGTCATTCAGTTGATCTAGCATAAGCATTGCAATATAGATTATAGATTATAGAACACAACCAAATTGCAACGTGTCTGTGTTTGTGTAAAGTTCACTATCACCTTCTGTGACTTCTGTGTCCCCATCCTTCTGTCCCTTCTTCTCTTAATATAGCTTTTTGCTTAATGTGTTTATTCACCAATTTCAGTAGCTGGGGTTAGGAGAACAGCAGATGCAGAAATGGCCGTAGTCAAATCCCTAAGGCCATTTGAAAGGGTATTACACGTCTATCAGAAACAGAGTAGCATGGACATCCTGCTGGAATCCTCTCTTGCTCTTTCCAGCTGTTGCCCTTGTTTGATCTGCCAACACACGAGAAGCTTTTCTTTCTTCCTTCTTGCTTTTTTGCTGTTCAGCTTTCTTCAGTTACCCCTGAACCTTTTTTTCTGTCTTTTTTTTTATTTCCTCGCCCTTTCAGGCGTAGCTATAGATAGGGACTCCAGAGCCAAAAACACCCAGCCATGGTTTAAAGCGACAAATGAAGGGCTGGAAGTAGCCGAAAGCTTACTGGGGCCGTGTGGGGAGGTGTTGAGCCTTAATGGTATCAGCAGTGTCCTTTACACATTCATTCCCACCACTTACTGTAGAGGAACAAAACCAAATTTTTATTATTGAAATTAGCTATGCCACATCACATTTACATTACACATCAGGTGGCAGCTACCGGGAAGTCAATGGCAGGAATATTCAAATTTATATACACTATTTACATACTGCTTTTTTTAGCACAATTGGGGAATTCAGCATAACGGTAACCACTGGGTGTTCTATACAATTGACACTTCCTGAACATAAATGCTACTTACAGCTATAGAAGCACAATGGTTACACATTGGCTTGATAAGTGAAAGACTCCAGTTTGATGCCAGGAGGAGACACTAATCCCTTTGGGGTTGTGTCAGGAAGGGCGTCCGGTGTAGAAGCTCTGCCAAATCAAACATGAAGAGCTACCCAATGTGGCATGCCCTTGTGAATAAGGGAGATGCCAGAAGTAGCTTACATGATACTTCTACAGCGAAGAATGATTTTTGCAATCAATAATAAATAAATTACAAGTATTCAGTTAAAGAGTAGTGATGTATAAAACCAAGCCAGTGCAAAAACCCTCAAAACAAAACAAACAAACAAAAAAACTACCAGTTATACATCAGTAAAACATGACAAAAAGTAGGGTACTAAAAGCTTATCTTTGGTAGGTAATTCAAGTCCCCTTCCATTCAAGAACTACCCTCTTCTGATGATGAGATGATTCTGGGCTGCGATAGAGACATGGTAGAAGATCCACTTTCATGAGCAAAGAGAATACTTGGTTAACTTATTGTATGCTTGAATCATTTGGTAAAATGCTGTTTGCCAAAAATGCACAAACAAAATGTATGCATATATTTTAATATTGCAAACAGTTTATATTTCATTCCTCAGTGTTTGAAACAATTGTAGTTTTGCAATCACTGGACTGACAGTGATTGTGAAACGTGAACTGGTAAAATTTTGGCTTTGGCATGTTCATCAAACTCTAAAGAGAAGCCAGTTCTGTTGCTTGTAAGTAAACATAAATGGTGCAGCATCTTTTGGTCCTATGTGAACCAGTGCGATAATACGAAATGCAGATGGTGCTAGATAAGACCTTTGAATTCACAACTGCATTTACAATGTTTAGTCTATTTTTGCACCCTGCTTTGGAGACTTGTTGACGACTGACTGACTACTATATTTACCTCAAGTGCGAGTGTTGGATTCCTAGGAAAATGACTAGAAATGGGAAGTGATTAAATCCAGGACTAATTTACTTGAAAGAGTTTTGAATTGCAGCCCTCACCATTTCTGTCAAACTTTCATTATTCAGAACAGTAGTCACAATTAAAATCTGACATGCCGTGTTGGTAAGAGAAAGGCCACATATAAACAATGTCCCAGATAATTGTTTGGTGAAAGTACACTAGTTGTGCTGGGAGGCTGTTGAAATGATCTTTTTGAACAGATGTTGCATTACAGTGGCCAGAGTGCAGTGCCTGAAGACCATTCCCACATGCAAAACCCATTTTTCTGGCTGTCTCACCATGTAATTTGTCTTTTGACAACGTGCAGTGAAGTGACATAACACTGGAGTAATCAGGGATACTTTGTCTAGAGAGGAAAACACAAAGGCATGCCTCAGATTCCGTCTCTAAGCTCCTGGAAGTAAAACAGAATCGTTAACTCAATAATACGAGCAGTGTATTGTTAATTCATCAAGTAACTTTGCTTCGGAACAACTCCGTGGGCTGAGGTTTCCAACTGTTACCCAAGACATGAGCTGTTGACACACCGGATAGGCTTCTATTCTCAAATTGGGTTTTTATAGTCCATATCTGCAGCTGCCCCTGTGCTTCAAATAGAGAAAATCAGGCTGTTGTTGAGGCAAGGGTTTATCATTACTGCCTGACACTTTTTCCACTGCCGTAATGGAAAATGAGACAAGCGTTTGTCTCAAAGAAATTATTTTATTTTCAAGCATAGTGAGTCTTTATTATCTTGTTGGGAAACATTAATTGCACTCGGTAAAATGAGCATGCTCTCTGAAAAGTATGTTGGGCTTTATTGTACTGGCTGTGCACTGAACTAATGTCTATCAAACTTTTGACTGAGCAGTGTTTTTTCCATGTGCCATTCCAGAAATGAGCAACTATATCACAGGCAAAGAGCATTCTTTGTATTAACATGGTTTAATGTTACCATTAAATGCATATCAAAGCTGTAGTGAAAGATTCATGCGTCTTCATTAGCACTGTATGTTGGAGCACTCCCTCTCACACATCTGGCTTATTGTTTGATGAAAAGCGCAGCTCTGTTTTTCTGTAAGTTTTCCAGTCAAGGACAAAGCTTGTTTAATTTGCTTGGCAAGGACAGACCTGTGTCCAGACAAAGTACTAAACATTCCTCTATACGTTTCAGCCTCATTCCCGCTCATGACTATGACTGACACGGCTGTCCCCAGGCAAAGCGCTGGGTCTGTGTGTATGGAAATCATCCACAATATTTTCATTTATGTAGATTGGGGACCGTGGAGTCGTGTAAATTCTGTAAGCCTTGTTAGTCCCTGGATAGAGAAGTAGAGAATAATTTACAAATTAGATAGAAATCAAAGCCCTTGAGAGGGTCTGAGAAAGCTGCTTATCAAACATGACACATGTGTACGTTTTACTGTATTCATCAATGTGGCATGTGGTTACGGTACAACTGATTCAGTTTTGGTGATTTTCCCTTAGCTCCGCAATATGAAAAGTACCAAGAGCCTACAGAACACTGACGTATTACCTCCATTTAGTTTCCAGTCCCATGTAGTATATTAGATTTAATAAATAAATGCTTAACGAAGTACATCTGGACCATCAGGAGTCTTACACTCTGTATATGGTCTTGCTGCAGGCTGTCGATAAACCAGGACCACTTGCAGAGTTGATTTTAAACAGTAATATACAATATGTGTAGCCTATATAATGTTATGACTCTGCAAAACCACATTTATGTCTTGCTGCATAAATGAGGTTTTATTGTCCCACACCACTGTCGTGCCAAGTGCTTTCTCAAAGGGGATCTTTGGGTTTTCTCTATAATATTGTACGGTCTTTACGATACAATGTTAAGTGCCCTGAGATGACTGTGGTTGTGAGATGGGTTTATGTGAATATAACTAAACTGAACTGAATGTGTCGAGCAGTGGCAGCGCAAAAATCCATATTGAGACTATGAGCTTATTAAAGTTAGTGCGTGCCACCTTACAGTGGCACATCTGCGACTCTCCACTGCGTAAGAGTCTTTGTCTTTATTTTCCGAATGCCACGAACATCATCACTCACATTTTCCAACAGGATGTTGTTCACAGATAAAAGTTCCCTGTTTTTCGGGAGTAATTTTAGTATCAAATGGCTGCTATTGAACTAAAAATGTTTGCTTTTCCATTGATCTCTGTTGGTTGGGATCTATTTTGAATCTGTCATTTTGCTATCTCTGATTCCATAGAAAAGAAGTGTGTACATCTCACACACACAACTTTCTAATTATATAGTATTCTCTATTGTGGAATAATCATGTGTTTTTATTAGATACTTCTGTATTTTTAAAACTGATTACTGAGGCTTAGATTGATCAACTTCAAGCAATTATAGTGATTACTTAAGCTGACAAAAAAAAAAGTCAGTAAAGATGCTTTCGCCCAGTGTTGGCAGGCATAGGCTGCAGCCACATGGATGGATGGATTCTCAAAAAATCCTGGCCAAAACAAGGCAAATAAATTCTTAGCAAAATTCTATTTATAAGGATGGATGATTTGCCTAGCTTGTAATTTTTTCAACTGAGAAATCATGCAGTGTCTGGTACCAAAGAGATCCATGACTGGGACTATGAGCACTGACCTCTGGCTCGTGTCAGGAGAATTAGTGCCAAGTGGCCCAGGAAAGTTTGTGTCAGGATGTCGAGTGGAGGGTATGCTGTCAGCTGTAGGATGTACTGACAAGCTCTGCTGCAATGGAGCTCCTGAATATTACATCTGCCTGTCTTATATGGCATAGGAAAGCTCTTGCCTTTCTGTAATTGTGGTTAATACTGTAAATTGTGGTAGGATCAGTAATAAGCAACAGTGACCTCTGCAGAACTAAGAAGGAACAATGCCTTCAAAAGCAGTACATTACTTGAGGTATATGTTTGTAAAATGCTGTGACTTAGACATACAGCCAAGCCGCACCAAAAGTCCATCGCTGTCACCAGCTGTCCACTTAAACACATAGAGAAAATAAAAACTGCAGCATCATTAAGAGTTTTTCTTTCTGTGCAGACACGTCACTTAACCAGGTCAGTGAAGTAGGACAGTCTCAAAAAAGAGGACAACAAGGGATAATTTCGGTGCACCGCTATTTCAGTGTTTAATTGAAGTCAATACCTATGTGTGCTTCATTTTGCTTGTCATGCTTTGTTTGTCTTTATTCAGATGTCATCCTTTGATGCACCACAAATAGCTGTAATTTGTAGGAACCACTCAACTCAGCATATGCATGAAATTTTAAATGTTACACATGGAGGAGGAAAGTGTGTGGGTATGTGTGTGTGTTGGGGGGTGGGGTGGCTCGTGGCCAGCCCCCGGCTGACCCCTGTTCACCTCTTTTCTCTTGCTCCGCCCTGGATGAGTTTTCTCCTAAACATGTGTGCAGCTGTCAGCTGGCAAGTGTTTGTGCGAGTGTGTGTTGCGTGTTTTGTGTGTGTGTGGATGCAGATCATTTTCATATTTCAATTAAAGCTTTTTTCTCCCCTGAGGAAAAAAAAAAAGTTGTAAGACATTACATAGTATACTACTGAGGCACTGATGGTGGATACAAGCATGCAGACAGATATGAACACGCAAGAAATTCACTCAAAGCTTAACATTTCTGAGCAAAACAAGGGTTTTGTCCTTTTGCAAAGTTCTGTAACAAACAATAGTTATAATGAAATCTTTTTTTTTCTTGTTGTTGTTGAGCCCATCATCACAACCGACCAGTTGTTGTGCAATCATAATGTTATTGGCTTTTCTTGTGTACAGATTGGCTTTAATTGCACATGAGTTAGTGGTTGCAGATTTTCTTCATCAGCCAGTGGATGTTTGCTAACTATTGCTTCAGGTGTTTTTATAGCAGCAATGCCAGAGTGAAAATCAGCCTGTTTATTAGTCTGAGGTAAAGCTGATCATGTCTCTGGTGGCAACATCTGGAGGTTACATGAGAGAGTTGTTGGCTCAGTCCATAGAGACAATCACTGGCTCTGTTTCACTCTATTTGTCTTCTCCTAAAACACACAACTGCACACAAACCAAACCATAATCAAGTGCGTGTTTACTGTATATATTAACACTGAGCCCCCCCCCTCCCCCTTTCTCTCTTTTTAGCTGCGGCTCCAAAGTTAAAACCGATGGAGAATCCAATAATAGTGGATGAGGGAAGCAGGCTCACAGTCAAGTGTGAGGCTACGGGACACCCTCCCCCTACCTACAAGTGGTTCAAAGATGGCAATGAGCTGAAGCAAAACAAAAAAGTCAAAATAAAGAGCAACAAGTGAGTACAAATCACCCATGTTCTGTAAACCTAACACAAGCAGTGCATGATAAAAACAAAACAAAACAGAGATCTACTTTAGGTTCTCCGAGGGTAAAGTTATTATCAGCAGGGCTGATGCAGTTCTTGTCTCTTTTTTTTTAAATAATATTTGGGATTATAAAGGCTTACTCCTTCACTGAAGTGCACTGTAATGACTCAGTGATCCAGTTAGTGTTTGATCCCTTCTTTTATTTAACTTTCCCATTCAAATAAAAAGTTGCATTTGGAAGCAATACATCACACACGTAAGCACTGTATGTGGCAGAACTGCAAGTTAGCACTAGTCAAGTGCGCTCGGAGGAGTGCAACCAGGGGCTAATGTTTTATGTGAAGCTGAACATACAGGGTGATACCGTTGATTTCTACTCAGCTAAACCAGATAAACCAGATAAAACTGAGAATGAGCCACGTCTGTTCAAAGAATATATTATTATTAGCAAAACAAGACTGTAAGCCTGAAAAACTGGTGTCCCTTATTTATTTGTCTACAAATGATTTTCTTTCTTTCTTTCGCATGCTGTACAGCCACTGCTTTGTTACTGTTAGCCCTCAAACTTTATTTTTTGGATATCACACATATATTAGCTTTTGAAGACTTCAAAAGTGTATAACACAGAGAGATAAACTGGCTCTGTGGTTCAAGTTGTCCTGTGGAAAGCTTTATAAATGCCTCTTTCATGACAGCAGTCCTGTGGGGGAAATGCTTTGTGGCTAGATGTAAATTAGCATCAAAGCTACCCAATGGCCTGTATTTTGTAACTATGCAGTCTTTTATTGACTCAAAACAATATTAGAAAAGATATGAAATGTCTAAATGAAGAAAAAGAGGAACAACTTTTCTGTGTTGTTATCCTGTAATTACTAATTGTGGCCACAGTGGCTACTGTGGAGCAAAATTTAAAGCTTAAGGAGACCCTGCTATAATAATATTTACATTAAATGAAGCTGCAAAACAATATAACAGCTAGTTCTAACATATTGTTTTATGATTAAAGGAGAGCTGGTGCCACGCACCCCACCCCCACCCCTCATGTTTCCAGTTCTTGCCTTTACATGCTATTTCCTCCCTGCCCTGATTCCCCTGACTCAGCTATGTGAGCGTTGTCACCCACAGGAAAAACTCCAGAGTCAAGATCAGCAAAGCAAAACTGAAGGATTCTGGGAATTACACATGTGTGGTGGAGAACCTGCTGGGAAAGGACAACTCCACTGGCACTGTTAACGTCCAAAGCAGTGAGTACTGACTCCTAAGCAACAAGCAAAGTGGCACAGATGTACTGGCGTTGTTGTTGTTGCTCTGACTGTTCTCTTGCCAATTGAGAGATCCAAAAGAGCCATTACAAACAGGCATGCAAGGAGAGTAACATGCATGAAGAACAACTGTCCACACATGTGGTTTAGGGATATTAATCAGTGGAAAACTGAATTGGACTATGAGGTGAATGGAATTTAAATGCACTGCATGGTGTGTTATCACTCCTCATTCACCACAGTTTGCTTGCAATGCAAAACCCACCCAAAAAACTGTACTGCACAGTCGCTTTGACCGTTATTGGCACATCGCAAAAGCAGAATATGAGAGTTGTAAAAAGTACCTTCAGTGTGTGTGATAGAATCTAACAGGGCTGTTCAATAGTGGTGTGTGTGCATTGCAGATTTTGGCAAAGTATTGTGTCAGATGAAAGAGCTTCGATAACAGTTGCTTCCATTCATTGGGTTGACGAGAATGTGTTCCTAGCAGTGCAGGTAGTGAACGCTTGTTTATGTATGTGTGTGCAACAAAAAAAAAAACAAAACAATTTTAAAGACCTTAAAGAACTAATACAATTCATGTAGCTTTGCATCTGGATCTGTTCAAGAAATGACTTGATGTCATCTGGTGCTGGACTGTGAAAGAACTATACCGTTGTCTGGCATGCAAGAGTCAGAAACTGCTAGATGTGCTTGAGGAAACGCAACTTCCTCCATTGAGTTCGCCAGGTTTTTCTGTCTGTGGAGCGCTGAGTAACGGCTCAAGACTTTGACACTGTACAGGCATGAGCATGTGATGCTGGTGAACCAAGTCAGTGCAGATAGTGATTGTTTAATCAAACCTATCGTGCATGACGCATGATTTGTATTCATGCTATTCCAAGTGAGAGATGTTTGAGTTGACAACATTCATATGTTCACTATTTTTGGAGAATGAGGGACTTAAAAAGAAGGGTTTCACATGCCGCACCAGTGGAGACATTCTCCTCCTCATTGCTGACCTTACAGCAGGGTGATTTCTGTAGATGTCTCACTCTGAGAGAGGTGTAGGTGGTGAGGAAAAGGGAGGGACTGGAGTTTAGCGATCACTCTCTGTCCTTAATCACCTCCACCTTCTCGCTTTACATTTTGTCAAGGCCACCTTTTAGAGCCATTGTTTACAGTCAGCAGACTTAAGCTGAGCTGCATTTTTAGAGTCTCAGCTCTTTTAAGATAAAGAAAGGACCCATTGTGTTTGGAAACAGAGAGATTCTTAGGGGTTTCAACACCCAAGTTTGATTTCCACTGTGCAGTGCAGAAAAGAAGCCCTCCATAATGTATTTAAATGGCTCTGAACATTACATCTTTTTATTTCCCGATACCCAAAAGGCTTCAGTTGAGTTTTACAGCCAGATTGTGTGACTCTTTCTATATGCTTGTTATGACACTTTGGCTTTATTCCAGTGTGGTGATATATTCCTTTTCACTTATGTGCATTCAATATTTAAAGGGTCAGTCATGCAAGACATACTGTGCTAACATTTATGAAAAATTAATTCAATAAACAGTAGTCAGTGAGTTACATCATGTTTAATGGCAAGTAAATAAGAAAGGTCAAGTTGTGCTCTACACCCTGGGGAATGCCTGGTGGTAGCACCTGTTTGACCAAGCTTGCGAACAGGGGACTGGAGGCACATGAAACTGTATATGATGATCTTAGCAGACAAAAGAGCTGGTAATGCAGAAATATCAATGGCAATATAATATTACAAAGCAATGAACAAGTGGGCTGAGACACACAGTAGTCATAATGTATAAAACATAACCGAGTTTCAATCTTAAGCCGCACACAAACATGATATTATCTGCATCTGGTGCTGGCATATCTGTCAGAGCTGAAGTTAAAGCATATTTCTGCATAATTATGGCCTTTGCCTTAAATCTCAAGACACCTTTCCACAGTTTTGTGTGTCTTTTGTCTTTGTATAAAAGCATATCTGTGTGCTCTTTGTGTTGCTATCTGTTGATGCTTTGTCATTTCCTCAAATCACTCCTGGATATTCCAACAATGGCATCACTGTATGTCCTTCCAAGTGCCATGATCTCTAGATGTCTGTCTCTGTGTGTTTTGTTTGTGTGTGAATGTGTTTGTTCATGGTTCAATAAAAAAAAAAGAAGTCCCTTTGTGTTACAACAGCACGTCTCGTTCTGTCATGCTTCAGGGGAGAAGGCAAGACAGGGCGAATCAGGGGTGATATATCCATAGGCAGTGGGAGGGCGTAACTGAAAATACATATGGTATTAAAAGGAATTGGCAACAAACAGGGCATGTTGCTTTGATTATCATGCTAGCAAAAGGCTGAAATTTGCAGAGAAAAAAAAAGACATATTGCAATTTGCAGAGGATCTCTTTGAAACATATTTCTCTCAAAAGACATCTGTTGGAAGCAAATGTACTCTGTGATTTTGATTTTGATGCAGAGAACATGCAGTCTGTTTAGACCAAGAGCTGTTTTCATCGTGAGGTCATAAGAGAAATGGTCATTGTGTTAAAGGGCTGCAGTGTAGTATGCTTGCCTGCTGCAGTATGTTGCCGAAGCAGCATGTAGCCGCAGTATTATCAGTGTATGTGTGCCTTCCAGGGAAGGAGAGCGAGAGGAGGGGTGCAGATGTAGATGGACAGAGTGAAATAAAGAAGAAGATAGCATGGATAAGGGGGCGGGGTTGGGGGGGTGGGGGGGGTACAAAATGAGGGAATGCATGACAGA
>VUQK01010977.1:11199-21597 GCA_015106715.1 Bujurquina vittata | reverse complement strand
TTTGAAAAGATAAACGAACAAAAAGCAATATATAAAAAAAAAAAAAAAAAACAAAAAAAAGATAAAAAAAAAAAACAGTAAAACCAGTAAGAGATAAGAAAAGAGTTTAGGAAAAAAACTGCACTCTCTTTCCATTATAACACTATCATGGGAAGAAGTTGCCTTTCAGAATTTACCATTTAGGAGAGTAACTAAATTTTTACTTTAAAGAACAGACCCTTGTGCTCACACATGTCCATTTCATAGTTAAAAATCTGCCTCCTGAAAGGGGCGCCTCCCATCCCCAGGAGATAAAAAAAAGGAGGAGGATGGCTTTTTCTCCTTAGCCATAAGTGCTTGGATTAATAAGAGCATGTTGTCATAAGAACAGCTGGGAATTGCTTTAGCCCAAGTAAAGCAAGCGAGGAGCCAGAAATATGGACTCGCTAGTTGGTACAGCGTCCCTATGGCCTCCATCTGCCATACAATATAAAGTCAAGTCATAATTCTTCTTATTCTTCATGGTTACTCCAAATACAGTGCACATACACTCCTTTTAACTTGCCTGTTCATGTGATGGGTGTGTCCTGGAACTGACAGTGTTGCATTTTTAGAAAGCAAAAAATTGAAAGCGCAGGTAATCTCGGTAGATGACGCATATTTTCCCAAACAGTTGCTATGCACCTAATATCCCATTCCCTTTTAGGAGATTTGTTTAGTTATGCAATGAAATAGCATAACCAAAGCAGTTCATAAAACCCGAACCTCTAAAGTTGCTTGTAAAACATAAAGCTGTGGCGCAAGACAAACAGTCGTAGACCCTCAGAAGTGGCTACATGCTTGGGCAAAATTCTGCATCATTGCATCTGTAAAGGAAATTAGAGGGGCTGATTCAGCTCTCTCACGTGCCACTGCAGACTCTGCGTGAGTGATTATAATTGGAGACTAAGGATGACAAAGCTGACAGTGATAGTAACTCCAGGCAATCTTTGGCTGCTAAGATCACAACTGTGTCATGTTTGTTTTTAAATGGTCACAACTGTTGGTAACAGATCCATCATGAAAGCGAAACAGGCTTCAATGTTATTACAGTGTATATATCTTTAGGAAGCTACCATAGCTGTGCCCGCCACTAGCACCTGGTTACTGTCGGAGATCAGCCTTTTATATTAGTAATAAACATTAAATGAGTCACACAGAGCCACATCATCTCTCCTTTTATCATATCTGGAAACGTTCCCTTACCTGGCACCGCATTATTCCTGAGCTGCACCAACACATCACCTGGGAATATGTATGAAAACGAGCGTAAAGCTTAATTCTTCTTGTAAACTTGATGCAAAAGTATTGTCAGCTAACCCAAATCCTTTTTGCAAGCTGATACAAAAGTAGTCCTCAAAAAAAAGATATACAGTAGGTAGAAGTTTATTAAAATTAGAAGTAGTCGTCTCCACAGCTGCAGTCTACAGTAGTGATGTGTGTGTGTTGCATGCTTGTGTCTCATCTTAGATCATACTGACCGTGTTGTTCTGACAATAACCAACAAGTGTTTGTTGTCTCAGTTTCTGTAATGCCAATTTGTGTTTACTTCACTACATATTAGAAGGTGTCACTCTTAATCTGTTTTATTTTTTTGTTTTTTGTTTTTGTTGGTTTTTTTCCTTCCAACTCTCAACCCTCTGCAATGGCAGAGCATCTTGGGATTGAATTTATGGGTATGGAACAATCCATTTTGATTCTCAGTCCTAGCATAGTTACTAAGTCGTAGTTACTCATTTTGACATTGCTCGTGTTCCGTCTGTGGTGTGAACTGTAAACCGAATCGATTAACCAATCAATCTTTCAAACAATCATACCATGCCTTATTACGATGACAACCCCTCGGTCAATGCAACTTATCCTCCATCAAACATCATTAACATGGACGTAATCGCCTCCACCTCTCGTTTGTGTGCAGTGGAAAAGTGCTATTAACTGAGTTTCCCTCTCACTTACAAGAGCATATTTTCCCCTTGGACTTAGTTCCTCATTCCATCTGTAACAAGCATGATCTGTCATGTTTGTAGCTATACCAGAAGTATTTGCTTAATAGTAGGATCTATCTTTCCAACCCCTTTGGTCTCATGTATTTCTTCTTTGATATGCCACCTCTATCTTTCTTTTTATGTGTGATCCTGACCATGCTTCTTACATCATTTCATTATTAGCTGAAATGTAACGTTGGAGTATAAAATATGATGAGTTTCTGCTTTGAATCATCCTTCAGGGAGCAAATGCTGCGATGTGAGCATGCCTTGCTATATTTAGAGCCTACTCTTTCTCTTCTATAGGCCGCTCTTTCTGCCTTCTTTTATTGTTAGCCTTTGTTTTCTGCTACGTTTTCCAGAGAAGTCCTTTAGTGGTTGAGAGTACAGAGTTGACGCTAGATCTGACGGCATCAACTACACAAGTGTATTCTTGTACTAAACTATACGAACACTGTGTTATTAAAGCAACACAAGTATCGCTTCCTCTGTTTCCAATTCATTAACATTGGCTAAAGGCAATATTGGTGAAACATTACAGAGTTTGCAGCTAAAAATAAACTGACTTCAGTGATTTATTTATGGCGTCAGAAGCTTGACACAAATTGGTATGCTGATGCAAAATGGCTGCTGGTGAATGAAAGGAGGAAACCTCAGATGGAAGGAGTTGCACAGATTCAATTCATTCTTATTACATTATTTAGTGGGGACTACACTGCCTCCAATATGTTCCCTAGGGAAACAAAGAATCTACCTCAACCTTTAACGAGCTCTTCTCTGGAAAAGCAAACGAACGCATCAGTCATCTTCATTTCATTTCAAATTTCTCTTGTTTTACAAATTTTTGTCAAATTGTTGTTATCTCAGCATTGTGCTTAACTGAATGCCTGAGCAGATGAACACTTCTATAAGTGAGTGAGATGGTTAACCGGGCAGACACCAAGACTAAGATTTAGTATTCAATTTGTCTTATTGTTACGATATCATATCCAGTACAATCTCTAAATGAATGATTTTTAGAGTTGTTTAATTGAACAGTCTAAATATTACCGATCCCCTTCCCCCACCTTTGCCGCTTCACTGCAGCGCAGGGAGCAGCAGCATCTGCTGCATTTGTGATTATGTGAAAGAAGAGTTTTAAGTGTGCAGGGAAGGAGGGATGAAGCTTCATACTGCTCAGGATTTAGTCAAAAAAAAGACGTGTGTACAGTGGGAGAGTAGGACCCATAACCACCTTAAACACACTAATTTTTCTGTGTCATTTCTCTCTGTTTTGTGTGTGTGTGTGTGTGGTTGGGTGTGTCTGTGTATTTGTGGGTGTGATGTTGACAGAGGCAGAGGAACTCTACCAGAAAAGAGTCCTGACAATCACGGGTATTTGTGTGGCTCTGTTGGTGGTGGGCATCGTGTGTGTGGTTGCCTACTGTAAAACCAAGTAAGTCCCACTGATAAATATATCGTCTACGCATTTTTTAACATGTGTTCACACTTTTTCATTAGTATCAGTGTACTGTTGTACTCTTGTAATATATGCAGCAGGTGGAAATTATAATATCTTAAATTATTAGACATGTTTATACAGAAGAGGATTAAGATCACTGAAAAAAAATTTAAGAGGGTGTTTTTGACTTTTTTCTCAAAATTCAGACAAAAGTCTTCCAAAAGATCCCATCTAATCTTTCCCCCAGTGGCCCTAATCCTCCTTCTCATGTTTAAATAGTTTTCATAGGTATTGCAATAAGTGAAAAAGCTTAATATTGACTTTACAAGCAAAAGGAATGACCAAATTTTCTCAACAGGAAACAAAGAAACAGGATGCACAATCATCTGCGACAAAATATGTGTCCAGAACATCCCAATCGTAACCTAGCTAACGGACCCAATCATCCAGGGCCTGGCCCGGAGGAAATCCCTATGGTAGATGTACGTTTATGAGAATACTTAATATTATTATTATTATTACAGTGCACACAGACTAATTTATGTCTATGGATTTTGTTCTTTACACTCTTTTTTTTTCACATTGACCCATCATCAAAAAACAGTACATATCAAAGAATGTCCCTGCAACTGAGCGTGTTATACGGCCTGCAACAGAGGGCTCATTTCCTGCCAGTCACGCCTCTTCCAGATCTCACAACTCTTCCACGCGAGCTCATTCATCAACTCACAGGTAACCATCCACCATATGCGCGATCATAACTACTGTACCTTAAAAGCATCCAGTCAATCACAAAGTGATTGAACAGTTTGATTCATCAAGGCAAGTTAGTTTATTTTCACAGCACAATTGAAAAAGAAACTTTTATCAAAGCCCTTCATATTTTGGGTGATTTATTTATTTATTTATTTTTTGGTTGGTCATTGCAGTTGGATATAAGTAAATTGATACCAGCACAGAGTTTCTAAATAAAATCATTAAAAGCAAACATCAGGAGTCTCACTACTGCAGTTTGAACCAGCCACTGATGAGATGAGACAGCTTGGCTGATTTCTACTGAAAAAGGCAAGTTTCAGTGTTTGTAGAGTGAGTGATGTAAGATGGGAAAAGGTGACGTTGAGAGATGAGCCACAGCTGAAAGTATTACCAGGATTTCTTACATGAGAAGTTGCAAAGAGACAGAGGCCAAAAGGGTGATGACTGTGGTCTTGGAATTGTCTTCATTACTGAAGATTTGGTTTTCTTCTGTTGTTTCTGGAAGGTTGTTGTGGACCTTTCTTTACAAGAAACTTGGGCATTTTGTTCAGAGGGTTCATGACTGACCTGTAGCTGTGAAGAAATGATAAGTTTTTATATGAACGTTAGAGAGGAATAGGACTGGTCGTAGAATTACCGTTTAACTGTGTAAATGCTCTGCCCCCAGAAACAGGTGCAGATTTTTTATTAAGCATCTTTATAGGAAAAAAAAGAAAAAGGAAACTTGGACATATTGTGGGGTGTGTGCATGTTAACACCTTTTTTTTTTTTTGTCAGACATGAGGAACGGACATGGAGCCTGGAACATTCTGACAGCATCCTCTCTGACTCGCCGGGAATGATGTCATCATCCGTGGGGACCAGTAAATGCAGCAGCCCTGCGTGCATGGAGGCTCGAGCACGGCGAGCTGCACACTGTGGTTACTCTGACCCCCATCGGCCGAGGCTGCAGTACGGGGACTCCTTCGACTCGCTGGGAGACTCTCCTCACAGCGACAGGTGGGAACCAAACCTGTGTGGCTGATATGGCACTGGGTTTGTCATGAATATTTTGAGAAGTTTCCTCTCTCTGCTGGTTCTCTCTCAGCCTCGAGAGGCCAGTCAGGGCACTCTGAGAGACTCAGTGGAAACTGACACACAGCAGGCATGATGATGAAATACGCTAAGGTAGGCAAGAGTGAGAAACAGTGCTTATTTTAATGGGAACTCTGTGCATACAGATATTACATTATTCCCATGCCAGTATGCAATTCTAATTGGCTACCGTTCCCTTTAATTTAATTTTATTTTATTTAAGGGATGGTGTGACATTTTGTTAAATACACTTGTCTGCCATTTTGCACAGTCAGATAAGACATCGATTTCAAGTCTACTACACCAGAAACAGAACAGGATTAGTGAAAGTTAGCACAAAGAGGAAAATCAAAAGCAGTCTGGCAGAAGTGAAGAAATATGCCTTTCATCACCTCCACACCGGTGTACTATTATTTACTTTACTTCATGTAAAGATGTCTGTACCAGAGGCACAGAGAAATTAAAGTCCTCATGTGACAGATCAGAAAACCTAAATCTAAATGATGTGTATTTAGGTCTTATTCTTTATTTACGTATTGTAATTCAATAGTTTTCAGTGTGACATTCTTACAGTATATTGCCTGATTGTGGCATTCAAAATTCCCAAATGCCCTCCCCGCTCTCTGCTGATGTTTTGAATTCGAGTACTTTTCACAGCTGACAATCCATCGCTCAACAAGCCGGGATTAGCAGTGAGCTGAGAGGAAATTTTGGAATTTGGGTTCATGGTTGGTTTCTACTGCATCAACACAACCCTCACACAGCGACAAAGAAAACATTTAGTTTTTTTTTTTTTATTATTATTGCTTACTTATGTGACTAACAGTAATGAAGACCTGCTTTAAAATGGTGCTCTGTATGAGAATGTCCTGCTTTCCTGTTGCTTAAACACTTACTCTCCTTTGTTTAAAGATTTTCATTCAAATAAAAGACGAGTCATTAACCGTGCGGTAACACAATGGTAATGTGAGCCTATGGCCTGCTGTAAAAGTACTGCAATATTTATATTGTATTTATGCAGTGTTTTACACTGGCTGGCTGCAACACTCACAGAAAATAAAAAGCTGTATTAAGTTGCTGCTAATGAGAACATTTCCTACTACCATAGCTTCACATTAAAAGCTGACTCTTCCTGAGATGAAGCTGAAACATTTTTATCAGTGAGCTTGATACTTGATACTTATCAACAAAGCAACTCTGCAGTAAAGCAACAGGATTTGTAGAGGTGTCAGTATTGTTTTTTTTATTGGGTGGGGGGCAGCGATTCAGTTTGAAATATTGGTAGGAATAAGTAATGAGCAGTCATTGAGATGTAAGATGGGACCCGCAAGCAACAGGTTGTAAATCTCCAAGTAAACAATGTAACCAACTTGCTTCACTGCGTGCAGTTTAAAATCACAGCTGATGGTTATTAAAACCACCAAAAGTGGCTACAGGGGCTGAAAAATTCAAGATAATTTAG
Source organism: Bujurquina vittata (assembly GCA_015106715.1). Classification (NCBI taxonomy): domain Eukaryota; kingdom Metazoa; phylum Chordata; class Actinopteri; order Cichliformes; family Cichlidae; genus Bujurquina; species Bujurquina vittata. The sequence continues at coordinate 14,861 of VUQK01010977.1, read as the reverse complement.
TCTTCGGGATCTGCATCAATTCTAGTGTTTTGCTTTATGCGTGCTTGATAACGCTCGCCATCAGTTAATCTGTTTCAGATGGGTAAGCATTCAAAAACGGTACTGTATAGTGATAGCTCAAGCTAGCTGGTTGAAAAAGAAACAGACACTGATATTTAAATAGCTTTTTAAAAAAAAATATTTCTGAAATGTAATTTTCAGTACTGCAAAAATCAAGTGTGAGCGTTTAGGAGTAATATATACATATACAGGAAGCCACCTTTACTATCACAAATGAAAACATTAATCTAAGTGAAATGCATTATACAATGGTGCAATCACTTGAAGGAAAGGTGCAACTGGATTTACCTCAACAAGGTTTAATTACCTTTCTGTATTTAAAATGCATAACAGTCGGGCCTAATTAGACACTAAAGCCAGATTATACCACTTTACCACTGAGCCAAAATGGAGGTAATGTATCAGGGAGGCTGCAGCTCATGTGTACAGAATCTATGCAAACTGTCAGTACCCAAGAAAGCCTAACCAAGCAAGCCGTGCGCTGCCTTTTTATCTGTTCGAGTACTTAACAATACCCGCATGTAGCATGTGTGCCTAAATATGGCCATGAATGCTAAGCTATGATGCAGAACCAGATTACTTAACCACGTCCTCAGAGTCATTCCAGGTAGCCCGTACCGCTTTGATCACGGTGGCGGTTTCTGCCTCAGCTGAATGAGTAGTGTTGTGGGGAATCTCGGGCTTGTGTGTCACACAGCAGGTTTCCTAGTTTCCTAACGGCAATAAAAAGACACTTTGTACACTCTGATCCAAGTGAGTCACCACTAGTCATACTGTACATAAATTCTAAGCTATCTTTCATGAATGGTTGAGTTGTTGTCATTTTGTTATTATAATACTGCAAATGAAAGAAAACTCTCCATTTGTAGCCTATAGGTTTCAGCAATCTGGCATGGTGTTAGTATGCTTATTAAATGGCTAAATGAGAGTTTGTTTTGAAGAGTGTTGTAAAGAATAGAACCCTGATTTAGCCGGGTGATCTTGTCGGGCAGGTTGATCGAGAGCCTGGGGCATTAAAGAAGAAAGTTAAGTCCTTATCCTTCTCCAGCCCAAAGGACTGCAGCCTGGCTGCTCGTATCAGTCAAGAGATTCTCAAAGAACTAATGCAAATGTTAACTGTACGAAGTCTGCTATGTAAAACAGTGCCTGGCTGGGTACTAAATACTGAGCCATATTCCTATAAAAGCTTTCTGTATCAACACTGATAGGCTAGTAATGATGATTTTACTTTTGACTATCTTTAACATTAAGCAGTATTGTGTTTGTGTTGGGTTATATAATCCAACAGCATTAATAAAAGAATGGGATCCAGAATAGATCACAGAGGAGACTGCATGATACTTTTGTGAATGGAGACATTAATTCTCGTTACAAAGAAAAAGCAGTCTGAGCAGTAATAGAGTACCAAATATTACAGTAATATGATTATTTAGACTGCAGAGAATTGCTGGAACTAAGGTACACTTACTGTACATTTGGGGAAATAAGCTGTAGCCAACACCCAATGTTCCACCTGCAGCAGAGAGCGGTGCTGCTCAGGTGAAAATCTCAACTAAATGTCTCTATAGAAAAGCAATCATTTTGACTACATGTTTAAGTCTATGTGCAGCTTCAAAAGCAGTTTACTGTACACCTATGGCACATTCACACTTCTTCACTGCGTGTGCAGCTTTCTTTCTCAGCCCTATTCTTTGTTCTTCTCTAATTAACTATAACCTCCTCCTCTCTGTATTTTCCACAGATACGTGTCAGCCCTGACAACACCAGCCCGCCTATCCCCAGTGGATTTCCATTACTCATTACCCCCGCAGGTGCCTACCTTCCAGATCACATCCCCCAATGCCAGCCATGCCATGTCGCTCCCTCCCGCTGTTCACAATCCCTACCCCCTGGAGGATGACCAGCCTCTACTGCGCCGCTACCAGGTGCCCCTACACGATGCTCATTGCCAGGAGCCTTACCGGCAGCAGCGTCGAACCTATCTAAATGACAGCAGGGGAAGCCTTCCCTCCAGCCCCTACCGGCTGGCTGAGGATGAAGACTATGAGACCACCCAGGAGTATCTGTCCTCTCGGGAGCAACCAAAGAGAAGTGGGTCCAGTGGAACTGGTAGTCGGCGCTGGCGGAGATCCAGACTGAATGGCCACGTGGCCCCACGAGGATATGAGGCATCTCGGGACTATGGGTCTCGAAGCTGCCTAACAGATAGTGAGTCAGAGGAGGACGGTGAGAGCACGCCCTTCCTCAGTATGCAGAACATGAATGCCGAGCCTTCCACCATCTACAGGCCGGCGGACAGTCGGACTTCTCACTCGTCAGGGCGGCACAGTGGTCATGGGAACACGCATACGAGACTCACACAGTCACGCTCCAAGCCGGACAGTACACCACACTAAAGAGTGATAATGAAACAACAAAAATCAATATAGTATAGACCTGCATCTATAAGAAATATTTTTATTTTATATAACAGATATTCTAAACAAATGAAATATTTATTTTCATTTTAGCAAAACGTTGTCTACTAGCTAACAGCAAAGACTTTTTTATAGGGAAAACTCTATTTATATGTACATTTTGATTTACAGCATAAAAAGATGTGCCAGTTTTTTCACAATGTTAAAAAAATAGAGTAATATTGTGGTGCCTTTTGCTGTATGCCGATACCAGAGGGCCAGTGGAGGTTTTTGTAGCCTTTCTTATATGGACGCCTCATTTTTTATACACATTTATGTTTTTTTTTCCTCTCTGGTTTCCTGTTACACTTTCTTTCTAAATTGCATTCTTTGAGAAGTCTAGCCTCACTGGAGCATAGCCCCTTCCATATCACACGATATAAACCACTTCGACATAAAGTGTATGTTTACATATAATAATATGATTCGCCTGTAGGGTTATATGATTTGGGATTTATTAGAACGCCTCATAAATACAATGCAGATTCTTTTTGCCCACTAACTAATGTCTACCAGGAGAAAGAGAGTGACAGAGTGAGGGATTGTGTTGCGTGTGCATAAGTGAGTGTGTGTGTGTGTGCGTGCGTGTGTGAGCGTATGTCAGTTGGCTTGCATACGTTTGTGATTGTCAGATGAACTTCACTGTTTGTTGTGATGACATCAAATGTGTGGGTCCACTGGTGTCTCAGGAGAGTGAAGTGTCTCAGAGGCTTGCAGGAAAGTGGTTTATCAGAACAGTGACCCGAGTGTAGGTGAGCAGGCAAGGCTGCTGTAGGGTGGTATGTTATGCAGGTCGTTGCTTGATGTGTTTACAGCTATTCTGCCCCTCCCCACCCTGCCCCAGTTACGGCCTTGTTTTAAATTTCCCAGCAGGTTTTCCTCATGTTAGCCTGGTATGTGGCCAACAAACACTGAGCCGCTTGGCACAGGGCGACCCCTGCCATCAGAGGCAGTGGCAAAACAAAAAGATCACATCTGTTTTCACTCAAGCCCCTAACTCCCACACCTAATCATCCTTATGTGTCCATTCTGTTTTTGTGGCTTGTGCTAAAGGCCACACAGTGTCTCAGGATTTCCTCATGCCCCCCCCCCCCCCCCCCAACCCCACCTCCCCCCTTTCCCCTCGTTTTGGGCTCCCTAAACCTA
>VUQK01010977.1:0-11179 GCA_015106715.1 Bujurquina vittata | reverse complement strand
GTTTTCCCCCCAACCCCCCAACCCCCCACCCTAACCCCCCTTTTTGTCCCATCCTTTTTTGTGGGCTTTGGGAAAAGGCCAAAAGGGTGTCAGGATTTTCCCACGCCCCCCCCCCCCCACCTCAAGCCCAAGCTCACCCTCTTCCTCTAGTTTAGGTCTACCTAAGACTAAAGTTCTCAGATGCTGAGGACCTATATGTTAACACACAGTCTACCAGTTCCCTGATCACTACCATACGGAGAAAAGGAAAGCCAGGTGGAAGCAGCTCAGTGGATAACAGTACAGAACATACCAGACAATATTAATGAACTAGCTGTGAAACTTTGGAGGATCATACGATGCAAAAATATGCAAACTTTCTATTTTGCTGTTTGATTACATCATTTTCTAAGAGGTGACTGTAGTGTGTTGTGTGAAAAAAAAACTATTTGATGCCTATAGTGTAGAATGAAATAACATGATACAGATGCATATTTACCTGAGTTATTTTTTTAAAGCCATTATGCAGCCATCTTTCATGTTTTCAGCCTTTCTTGTTCACTTAATGTCACGTCCACTGAATGGCTGTGTCTGTGAATTATTTTACCGCTCGGTTTAGATCGCTCCATCTTACGTGCACACTTCCAAGTAATATCTGATAGAATCCAAATAGTTTCTCCTCTAATAGTAATGTGTACTGCTTTGTCTTGTTGACAGATTGAGTCATTTAAAATTTAGCCTGTAAATGATAATTTTGAAAGTTGAAAAGATATTTCAATGTCACACCCATTAGCCTGGCTCCGAGAGAAAGGACAGTTGATGTTTCATCGCTGTTCGTATATTTCTGCTCCTCATTAAAAAAAATAATAAAGGAATGCTGAATAATCAGGTGATTATTGATTTTAAAAAAATTGTCTTTAAAGCATTGATCTGCAATTCTGACTGGTATATGTTAAATGCACAGTAGCGCTGTAACAGAGGATGTTTTCTGGTCACACATCAGTCACACCTTGAAGATATTTCATTGAGTTTCTCACCTCTGGGTCTAATTTTGTATGTTTGAAAAAAAAATGCAAAAGAAGACTTCTCCTCTAGTTTAAATGTGACACTCCCTTCACTTTGCCAGTCCTCTCACCCACTTGAGATGCTACCGGACACGTCCTATCAGTCTCTTCTGTTGAATCTTATGACCCCCTCCACCTCACCTGACCCCACCCTCGCTTGAAATGTTTGAACACCTCTCCTCTGCATGTCCTTGTGGTCAAGGTTAGATGGGTGCATGGTTTAAAAAAAAAAAGAGATTAAAAAACACACAAAAAAAGCAGCAGACAATTCTTTTCCAGTCAGTGAAAGTGTATTTCATTTAACATTCAGCAATAAAAAAGAACCTTTCCCCCATGTCATTCCTGAAATATGCTAGAAAAAAGAAAAAAACTGCGAGATTGTCATAGATTGTAAAATACAATGAAAAATGAATCCACCTGTTCATATGAGAAAATAAATCTTTATTCATATCATTTTACGTTGTAGTCATTTCTGCAGAACGCTTTGCTCTGTATTGTGATTCATGTCTTTTTTTCTTGACTTAGGGTTGGACTCGTCTGGCATGCGCAAGGTACACAGTGTGTCTCAGGAGTGCACACATAAAACCTGACAGTGAAATAAAATCTGTTTAATACGGTGATTGTGGGTTTATATATTATAACCAAACTGTTTTTGATAGCAGTTTTACTCTCTAAAGTGATAGCTCATGCAGTTTGTGCCAGACACACATAAAAACAAGTTTCTTGCGTAAGAGCTGGATATTGTAGAATGATGAGGATCCTTGGGGTGATCCTTAAATTGAAAACATACATGTTTGAGGAAATAAATGTGGATCTACTTATTGTAAATCGTGATTTTTTTTCCTACAGCTTTATCATCTCTCCTCTGATAAATTTCAAGGTGAAGACGGATCTCTTGAGAAATTATTTAAATCTTTGAAGACAAAAGGCTCACTCTGGCTAAGACTTCATGTCACAGATTACCTTTAGTTTCACCCCTTTTTTTGTCACATTGTCGCCATATTAAAATAATGGCCTTTCATATTTTTTAAGAAAAGATAAAAAAACAACAACTAACCAAACACTGAAAAGCAACCCTTTTTCATTATTTTAATAGGATGAAGATGTTAACTGCAGCTCCTGCATTGGCACATATCCACCACTAGATGGTGACACAACAGCAAAATGCAGAAGCCTTTAAATCACAAGAGTTCATATTTTGCTTGGTGTGAGTGGTTAGTCTGCAGCAGTGGTATTTCTTCCTTTAACAGAAACACTCCCGATCTGTGTAACAGCGGGATTCAAGAGAAACGAGGCAAAGCAACAAAACACAGTTGAACAACTGAATAAAGATTCAAGAAGAAACAGCAAATACAGATTATCAGTGCCTGCAAAATTATAAGACCAGGAAGTATGGTTTAAAAAAAAAAAGAAAAGAAAGTAATGTTTCATTATATTAACTTTAATTTGTTTAGTAACTACTGTGTACTGCAAAGGCTCGCTTCTGGAGAGTAACCGTAAAAACTTGTGCAAGTGTGCAACATGATGAGGGGAAAAAAAAGTTTATTTTTTTTAACAAGTGGGGGTCATTATTACAGTAATCGTGATAAATCCGCCAATATCAGGTTGGAGAACACATTTTTACATGAGTTCAGGCTGAGGCAGTGGGAAAACATGCAGTTTCCTACTGTTTAGTACTTATTATTTATTTATGCTTTTAAAAAATATGTTTTAAGCCTTCTGTTGGGTGGCTCCTCCTGCTGCTTTGATTTAAATTGAAATTCTTGATTTCTTGTTCTGACTTGCTTTAGTTAATTCAGCTGACAATGTGTCGTGCCAAATAAAATAGACTGAAACAAGCTTTACTAGTATTTGTGTTCAAAAGTCCATTAAAAAAAGACAGATTTAAATGGGATTATGAGAAGTTTTGATTTAACTGAAAATATAATCCTTGCCTTCACACACAGGCTTGTATATAAAGTAATAAAAATGCCTGCGAAAGCATGGTCTTGAAATCATTCGGCATATTCAAATTACAAATAAAAAACGACTACATAGTAAGATTAAAGTCCTTAAAGCTACTGACTGTAAGATAAACAAGTCTGATTGTCCACAGTATCTGTTCATTGCGTTGTATTGTACGTAACAAATTTGTACAGAACAAAAACAATAAATTCACAGCATTTGTCCAGCAATCGTAAGGCAAAGCAAAGACTTGTGTGGAAATCACATAAACAGAGAAGAGATGAAAGCAGCACTCACTCTACTTTTATTAACATGTGCAGTACAAGAACATCAGAAGTACAGCACAAATGCCCTCAGGCAACAGGCTTTAGGAGGTTTGCCTGGGTGTCTTCCAAGATTATTGTTTCCTTTGGTGACATTTTGGAGCGTTTCCCAGATCCCCTGTGTTCAAAATAGAAAATGCAAATGTGGATATATAAAAATTTCTCTCTCTCTCTACTAGCTGTATATGCTTTTTTTTCTTCTTCTTCTTGAGTAAACCTTGATGATTTGCTCTTTTCTTGCTGTATATGTTAACCTCCTGAGTCCTACTGGGTACTGTTTCTAAAATTAATGTTTTGATTCTGGGACATGCAGAGGTGAAATACAAGTAACACATGCTGCGTCTTACCTGTCCTCCACATCTTGTATTGTGTCAGGGAGGGGTATGCCAAGTGTTTCTGGAAGAAAGATAGCAGCAGCCCCACTGAGGATTGGCACCCCTCCGTAGATCAAACCTGGTAGCCAAGGTATGTATTCCCCTGTGAGAAGCACCATGGGGGCCACCATAGCTCCTATACGTGCCATCACGGACACCCATCCCATGCCATTCTGACTAAGAGAGAAATAAAAATGTGCATGTGCAACAGCTTTTTCGTTTCTAATGTAAAGTACATATAACCTATAAGATCAAGGGAGGTGTTATTTTATTGCTTGCCTTATATTTAAGAAGGATATTTGTTTGCTTGTAGTTTTTTTTCAAAAATAACCCATTTTGGGATTCTAGCCAGTGATAGTCAAGAATCTATAGTCAGTGTCAGTATAAGAGTAATAAATGCTTGTACAGACCATGAATATGCCATAAAACTATAGCTCAGATATTACCTTTACTGTAGTTTTCAGGTAAACTTTTATTTTGGATTACTCGTTAGCCTACGAGTAATCTGGGTCCCGGCTTCTGCAGGATTTTCCAGTTTGCTCAGCAAAATTTAATCACATAAACTTACAATAAGTCCAATACAGAAATGTATCTAGCTCCTTTATGAGTAAAAGTGAGTTCATATTTCTTCAGTTAAATCAAGGCAATACTGGCAGTTTCATGTTTTTGCCAGGTGAGACTTACCGAATGATGGTTGGGTACAGTTCTCCAGAGTAAAGGTAACAGCAGTTGAAGGACGCAGCAAGACAACCTTTACCCACTACAGCCAGACAAGTGCGTAGAGTCTGTTTATCTGCAAAAGAGTCATCAGGTCACTCATTTTTTTCTGCAGTCTATCAAACTGGTAGCATGTGCCTTACTCGGCCTTTTCTTGTGTACATGTCTGTGTTCTAACGTACCGTAAGGTACCAGCAGATTGATCAAGATTGTGATTCCAGCAAGGATAAGAGCACCACACTGCGATGGCCGGCGCCCAATATAAGTCATAGTAATATTTATGACAATTTTAGAAGGAATGTCAACAGCTCCGAAGATCACTTGTATTAAGTATATGTCCACTCCGAACTTTTGCAGATCCATGGAAAGACCATAGTAGGCAAAGCTGGTTGATAACCTGAGTATAAAAATACACTGGGTGTCATTGCATTTTTATGGAAGGTGTTGTAAAATTGTCACTGCGTTTTCCTACAAGAGGACACACACCAGACAGCGCACAGACACACTGTCATCCTCCTCATGTGGGGTGTGCGGAACAGATCCAAGGCAGTGTAAGAGCCCTTTGAACAGGACAGCTCATTCTTCATGGACTCCTGGAGCATCTTTACACAAAGAGAAAACATTTTCAGTTCACAGTTTGTTCCTGCACACCATAGATACCAGTGCACCATAGCGTAAACATTCCCTTACTTCAATGTCAAGTTTTTCTCCCTCGTCATGTCGGCCGTTAAATCGAGCCACACTTTTAAGTTTCTCCACAGCTTGATGGGACTCATTCTTTAAGGCTAACCATCTTGCAGATTCATGAAACCACCTATGAGAAATATTTGTTGGGTTTTGCCGTGAGAGCAACAACTACATATTTTAACACCAAAATGTTTCCAACTTATAACATTCATCGGTGAATATAGCTGAACCCCTTCAGTGCAATGTTTGGCATCTCACCATGCGTAGATGAAGAACACATAGAAAGGCAAGGACACAGCCAGGGTCAACCACCTCCAGTCCCGGATGAAGTAGGCTGTGAGCGCCAGGATCAACTGGCCCAGTGTGTAACTGTAGCCGATTATTGTCCCCACCACAGTTCGCACACGAGTGGGAATCCACTCGACAACTTGAGATAAATGAGAGGCATTCTAGTAAGATTGTGACCCCATGTCATCAACATCCTGCCATTCGCTGAGTTAAAGATCTTACTGAGGGAGAAGGTGTTGAGTACCACACCAGACACAGCCATGCCACAGCCAAACCGGAACACGCAAAAGACGGGGAAGGAGGTTGAGAAAGCTGCACAGGTTCCAGAGATTGCCATCAGCAGGTAAGACACGAGCAGAAGGGCGCGCCGGCCGTATCTAGGAGATGGCAAAGCATCATTTGAGTTGTGGAACTGTTTCATACTCATACTACTATCTAAGGAGGATGTTTGCTTTCTTTTGATGTTACCTGTCTGCAAGGGCTCCCAAGAGAGGAGCTCCCACAAGCACCCCTCCCATGTATATGGTTTGTCCCATTTGCTTCAAGGAGCGCAGGTCACACACTAAATGCCACTGGCAAAAAATTGTACACAAGTTAAAACACATTACCTCATACAAATATATGCACTGTTGTAAAAAAGCTGACTGGAAAATGCAGTTTTACATCAGATATGATTGTGGAGCTCATCTCAGTCACGTTATACGTCCATCCATCTAAGCACCCTTGCAGGTCAGCATCCAGATCACCCTGCATCTTCTCCTGCTTCTCTAAATTGGAGGTCTCATTCTTAGCCAGGAGGTGCCACTGTGGAACAGCATACCGCTGGCACTTATGCGGTTTCCCCGTTTTGTCTTGTGGGACTGTGATCCGCAAAGCTTCCTCTGGGCTCAGCTGGGACTGTGAGAGGTTTGAGTGAGGGCTACAGTAGTGAGGAGGCACCAAAGCCACAAAGTTTTGGAGCAGGTTGTGACTGGCCATCATCAGGACAGGTGTGCTGAGGAGGATCACATGCAGGACTTGGAAGCGGCCTGTGCTGCCCACCTGTTCAAGGAGGTCACCAAACCCCATGGTTTTGTACAACCAGGACACTAGAAGGAGGCTTAATGGTAATGGCACTAGATGTTGCTTCCCACAGAATTTTGTTCCAGCCCCTGTGACAGTATTGAATGTAACATTATTTGTGAAAAAGACACTGAATAAATTTGTAGAAGTGTTAAATATTAGAGAATTTGATAGACTTACCTGCTGAATTTATCTTCTCTAATTACACAAATATAGAAAAATAATGCACAGTGAGTACTAAAATAAATAACAACAGTTCAAATCAATACTGGCAAACAGGTCCAGAGAGCAAGTCCTTAAAAAAGCTTAAAAAGCTGAGAGAAGTCAAATTGTCTTGTTGCTGCAGCATGTAAAAGTGAGTAATCAGCTCACAAATTCCAACGGCTTTCCTGAACTTTGGAATAATTGAAGTCCGCTGTGACCTCTTGAGGAATTACCAGTTTGTTCTGCAAAAGGAGGTAGACTATGCTTTGTTGTATAGTATCAGCATCTGGTTGAAGTCTCTCAGTGCAACTGCGCTCCAGCATCAAGAGTGAACACTTAACTATGGTCAGCTCTCTGTGCCGAGATGCACTCCCTGCCCTTTAGTGACTACATAATATGAAGGGCAGTGTGTGTGTGTGTGTGTGTGTGTGTGTGTGTGTGTGTGTGTGCAGTGTGTGTGTGTGTGATTTCATGCTGTGCTCATACAGGTTAGGTCAGCTAAATTTGGTTTTTCTTTGTCATTTTCACGTTCTTTGAAGTCTTTTTTCCCCATTTTGATTCATTCGTGAATGAAGCCAGGGCTCAAGTTTGCTGAGTTTAACACGTACAAAAAAGCAGAGAAGACACATTCAGACAAATGAAAACAGAAAAACAGCAAGTAAGTGTTTGACATTTTGCAACATACTGATAAATATTCAACTACTTGAATGCTCTTCATCCACCTTTTGTTACACAATAGAATTTGCAGTCAATCAGTGACTACATACGGCTAGTCAGTCGTCAAAGGTTGCAGGTGTTCTGACAGTCGGAACCATTTATAAAAGGCAAAAAGAAAAAAGCGGTTCCAATTATTTGTGTTTCATATTTGTATTGTGCTTGTGGAGTAGATGTTTCTGTCTGAGACGTTTCTCCCTGGATTTTGTCCTGGTCATTAGTTATGAGGAATGCGTGTTCTTGTGTAAGGATCAGCATGAGATGTCAAAGTGAATGAAGTGGCAGGTGCACCAAAGCAAAACAATAAACTTTGCATTTTGTCAGCTGTGAGCATGTTCCAGAAAAGATTTGTCCTGAGATCCCTCTTTCTTTGACGTATTTATTATTTGAACAAAAGCTGAAAATAAAAACGAGAAAAAGATTCAAACAATGTTTCAGATACACAATCTGCAGGACCCGTGGGAGAAAGTAAAGTAAGTGTGTGTGCGTGTGTGTGTGTGTGTGTGTGTGGGGGTGTTCTTGTAAAATCTGCTGTTTTAAATACACCCTTAATGTTTTACAGGGAGATCCTATCAGGTATTACAGTCTGGGTTTAAAGGTCCAACAGAAACAAGAAAAGGAACATGAAAGCTGCTCTGGCATGTAGATGGCAAACAGACTGACTGAAAGGGAACCAGACTGAGGGAAACTGAATTATTCTGTCACTTATTAAGTGTTTTATGTAAATTTGGTTTGAGCTCTAAAGATGTGCACCACTCAAACTCAGCACTCACCGCAGAAGATTTGAGGAGCGTGTTATGGTATCACTGAGTACTGTTATGTAAGTTTATGGCTCAGTAAACAACCAGTCAGAGGCAGCAGAAATATTTCAGAACATTAATAATTTCATATTACATGCTTAGATTTTATTCATTTGCTCCAAATCGCAACCCCCAGTTCCAAAAAAGTTTGGATGCTGTGTACAATGCAAACAAAAGCAGAATGCAATGAGTTGCAAATCTCATAAAGCTCATAAATCTTCCTAAATCTCGTAAAAAAATAAGGTAATTTTGAATTTAATTGCAGAAACACGTTTCAAAAAAGTTGTGACAGGGCCATGTTTAACACTGTGTAGTATCCCCTCTTCTTTTAACTACAGTCTGTAAACATCTAGACTCCGGTTGCTGAATTTTTGAGGGAGGAATTTTGTCATGATACAGGATTCCAGCTGCTCAACAATCCTGGGGATTCTTTGGTGTATTATCACTTTCTGAGTTTTTAATTGGAGAAAGATCTGGACTGCCGGCAGGCCAGTGCAGCACCTGGACTCTTCAATGAAGCCATGCTGTTGCAATAGCTGCAGTATGCAGTTTAGCATTGTCTTGCTGAAATATACAAGGCCTTCCATGGAAAAGACACAGTCTGGAGGACATGGCTTCCATATGTTCCAAAAATGATTTTCACTTTTTATTTGTCTGGCAGTTTTTACTTTGTCTCATTCCATTTTAGATGAGCTTTGGCCCAGAGAAGACAGCAGAGTTCTTGGATCCTTTTTTGCATGATAGAGCTTTAACCTGCATTTGTGGTTGGCACGGTGAACTGTCTTCTGGAAGTGTTCCTGAAGTAATTTTCATGACAGAATCAAAGTTTTCCAATATTTCTCAGCCGTGTCCCTTTTGGAGATTTCTCCATATTCTCTAACTTTTTCTGTGTACAGTAGACGATGAAATAATCAATCTTCACATTTTGCACCGAGAAACATTATTCTGAAATTGTTCCATAATTTGCAGACAGTTATTTACAGATTGGTGAACCTGAGAAGCTCTCTCTCTAATGTGTTACTGACATGTTGCCAATTAACCTAATTAATTGCAAAATGTTCCTCCAGCAGTTTCTTTTTAGTATCACTTACCTTTCCCGCCTTTTGTTGCACCTGTACTGAATTTTTCATGATGTGTTGTTCCCATCAAATTCCAAACAAACTAATTTTAGTTTTCATGAACTAGTAAAATGTGTCAATTTAAACATTTAATATGTTTATATCCCAACTTTTTGGGAATTGGGATTGTAAATGTGATTGTGTTACTACTGTGTGTAAGTATATCAATACACTGCATATAAAACATGGACATAGCCACTATGTTGTCAGCTGTTCACAGTAAGCAATGTCCGGTTTTGAACCATCAAGTTCAGCAGTTGAGCAGTCTGAATGAATCATCTTGGTGTTTTAAAAAAACTACATGCGACACTGCTTTCTTCTTTGCTGTAACTGGGACCATAATCTACAACACGAATAAATAGGGCATAGGTAGTAGCACAGGCAAATGCTGGTATGGTAGCTGCAGGGTCATGAGCCGGGAGCCACTCTTCATTGATGTTTCACTCTATTAATCCAAGGACATCTCACAGTGATGCAGCTACAGTATGGAAGTCTCTCTTCTACTCCCTGCAGCTAACCCTAGGACCCTTGCTTTCCCCACACCTGGTCCTTCCTTCTTAGCCAAAGCAAGAAGCTTAAAAGCTCGGTTTCCTGTTTGTTGCAGGTTGGTTACGTTGACCTCAGTTGCAAACCTGAGCTGCCGATCGAGGTCACTCTGAGGTTCCACTTGCAGCTGCCAGTCAGGGCTGATTTCTCTGGATGTGATGTTTTGGCCAGAGGAATCAGCTCAGGGATTTCTGATAAAATGGATCAGCCACCGCGGTGTTATGAGCGCCTCCCTGGTTATTTCTAGCCTGCGTACCTTCAGAATCTCAGGCAGCTTCTGCAAGACTCGGATTGTGCCACCTGTATCAACCCTGGGTCAGTGCTGTTTTACAGCTTGACAAGATCTGCTGCAGACTTGTATTATTGTGGTATTGCAAAGTTGGCACCTCTCCTCTGAGCCATACAACAAGGCAGAGATTGCAGGGACTTAACAGAATATCATATGAGGACCTTATGAGGAAGTTCAGCCTGGCATGGTGAATCTTCCACATGTCATTCCTGCTGATTATGCCTACCCATTACCCTACCCAGGGCTTTGTTATTTCCTCCTGGGTCCTTACCACCTCACAGATCATTAGCTCTTTCTTGTCCTTTCTTATGGCTTTTGACCACATCTTTGGAGCAGTCCCCCAGCCCAGGCCAGTTCTCTGGACTGAGTCCTGCCAACGATCTCTCAGTTTTTCAGCTGGCTTATGGCTTGGTCAACTGTTTTCTCCCCCTCCGCTTGTGACCTGTTCAAACTGCTGCCTTGGTGCACTGATGGATTTGACAAGTACCTTAGCTCAAGGACGAGTCGTGCCTTCTATCTGTAGCCCAAGAGGATTGACATCAGTGGCAACAGCAGTGCATTCCTCCCAAACAGACCAATGCTTGAGAGACTCTGGGGTAGGCCCAGCCAGTTCCTGATGCAGTGTTTGACTTTTGAGTCCATCCCCAGCACAGTAGAAGTGGCAATGTTACACATCTTGAGAGGCTGCATAAGCCTCTTGTACAAGGTGAATTGGTAGCACCAGATGTTAAATTTCCTGGGAGATGGCTCATGTTGATTGTTGGAGTTATTGTATGAACTTTGATTGTGTGTTATCATATCTTCTATTTGTATGAGTTGTTTCGTGTGTAATCCTGTTGGTTTGGTTTCACTTGGATGGGGACAAGCTTGTGATAATATTAAAGGAGCTTTCGAAGGAATACTGATTATTATCACAGGCTGTCCCAGACACACAGAGAAACTCCTCATTGTTAAAATGGAGGACACCCCCAACCTCATATGCATACAAAGAGCTATCACATAAGTGCGAACCCCTTTAGATCACGTGAGGTTGCATCCATATATGGGGACTGTGGGAGCGTTGATTACTG
>VUQK01010976.1:0-18064 GCA_015106715.1 Bujurquina vittata | reverse complement strand
TTGATTGGATTGAAATCTGGGGAATCTGGAGGCCAAGTCAACATCTCATCCTGCTGAAAGAGGCCATCACTGTTTCCATGCAAGGGTGTAGATCAGGGGTCCTCAAATCCAGGCCTCGAGGGCCGGTGTCCCTGCAGGTTTTAGACGTGTCCCTGATCCAACACACCTGAGTCAAATATAGAAGTCATTAGCAGGAGTCTGGAGAACCTGACTGCATACTGAGGAGGTAATTAAGCCATTTTATTCAGGTGTGTTGGATCAGGGACACATCTAAAACCTGCAGGACACCGGCCCTCGAGGCCTGGATTTGAGGACCCCTGATGTAAATGCATATTGTGGAGTCTCTTTGATCATTGATTGTTTTACTGAATTTAATTTTCATTTATCTTGCAAGATTTGATCCATTATGAACCTTTTGTCATTAAAGATGCTAATTCTGTGTCTCCTCAGGTTGTAGCAGTCCCTGACTTATTCCTCACAGCAGTGAAGTTGACACATGATAAAACTGGAGCTCAGTATCTCCATGCAGCGCGGGACGACTCCAACAACCTCTTCAGGTTGGCATTGTGACTTTTGTTGTTGTTGTTTGGGGTTTGTTGTTTGTTTTTGGGATTTTTTTCCCCCTCAAATCACAGCAAAACTATATAAAAAATATGTTGTATTTTACACCTAATTAAACTCTCTTTGGTTTAGTGTCCAGTTCAGGACGACCCCCATGGACAGCACAGGGGTTCCACACATCCTTGAGCATACAGTGCTTTGTGGATCTGAGAGGTATCCCTGCAGAGACCCCTTCTTCAAGATGCTCAACAGGTCCCTGTCCACTTTCATGAATGCATTCACAGGTACCGAAGCATAACTTGGAGTTAAATCTACAAAGTGATGTCTTAAGTTCACGAGTGAAAAGTTGTCAAAGTGTGTTCACAACTTTTCACTCACGTAAATTTATGCTTCTCTTTACAAGCCTGAGTATACACAGTAAGTTGTTTATATTTGAACTTTTGTATTTATTGCATTGCTTTAAGTAATAAAAGAAAAGGTTTTCCATGCACCATGCATTCTCAGAGTTGCATGCTATGTGGTTATTTAAATAAAATTATTTGCAGCATTATTTTACAATTCAGTTGTAGAGAAAAAAATAAGAAAATTCCAAATGATTATTGGTTATTTCATAAATGTCTGATGCATTTTTTTTTTGTTTGTTTGTTTTTTCATTGTTCATAAACAGCCAGTGATTACACCATGTATCCATTCTCAACCCAGAATGGGAAGGACTTCCAGAATCTTCTGTCAGTTTATCTGGATGCAGTTTTTTTTCCTTGTTTACGAGAGCAGGATTTCTGGTGAGTTTAAATCATTGTTACACATCCGCATTTATGCATGTAAAACAAGTTCTTGAATACAGTTTAAAAAATAAAACAGTAAACGGGTTTTAACTTTCAGACATGATGTAGTGGTTCTGGATTATTGTGGCGCTTTTCAATGATGGAAAGTAAACATTGTGTCAGATCTGTTCTCATATTGATTAATAAAATATATTTGAGGGGGTATCGCACAAAATGAGATTAGTGGCTTGTCAAGCGTAAAGTCAGAGAGTGTTTCCTGTGTCACGAAAGTGGCTCGTTTTTTACTTTGCTAAATCATCGTGGTAATTCATGTAGAATACATAACCTAGCCAGGACCACGTTATGTTCCATGTTTCAGTTTAAAATCATCTGGAAGCACTACATTTTCTTTTATTTGCAACTTTTTTTTTAACTGCGATATAGATTCTCTGCTGGGGGACTGCGTTTCATATGTTCAGTTTGTTAAGACGTACCTTACTAACATCCCCAGTAATATCTGTTCAATCAATAAGAATCATTTCACTTTGGTCTGCTGACAAACTAAAGTGATTTTCATGTCCTTTGTTAGGCTGTGGGACAGCAACCTTATATAGTGTAAAGTTTCAGAACGCTGATGTGCAGCCATCGCCTTAGAAAGAAATAACAGCAGTACAAGTGCACTGTGTTAAAATAATTCACTTGAATTAAAATTCTTTTTTTACCACTCTGTGCATTAAATTTCCTGCAGTATTAATGTTGCGTCTTTATAGAGTTTTAATCACCATTTTATCGTCCTCTGATAATGTCTCTGATTGGAGTTGTGGCATTCGTAGGGGTCATTTTGTGTAGTAGAAGAGTCATATGACCCACGAAACGCTCGTTTTTATGTGAGCGCACACAGAGTTTGAAAGAGAAAGCTCAGCTTAAAACCTAAAGTTCATAACCACCATCATAATACTTGTTATCTCTGATGAGGGTTTTAGGTTACTTGTTGAGCCAGCTAAGAGAGCATGGCTGTGTTGAAATCCATATTCTACCCCTCTGATCTCATTGTCTGTGGTTTGTTTTCCAGGCAGGAAGGCTGGAGGCTGGAGAATGAAAACCCCACAGATCCCAACTCCCCTCTAGTGTTTAAAGGAGTGGTGTTTAATGAAATGAAGGGTGCTTTTGTAAGTTAACAGCTATAAACATTCCAGAATGGAGATGAATGAATGGATTATATTTTCATAGATGCATCTATTTTTTTCCCCCCATTAAAACAATCAGGTTGAGATTGCATTTTTTCATGTGTAAAAACATAAAACATTTATAATTGAATATTTGGTTTCTAATCATTTGGGTATTTATACTTACAGTCAGACAATGAGCGTCTGTATGCCCAGCACCTTCAGAACAAACTGTATCCAGATCATACCTACTCCGTGGTGTCAGGAGGAGAACCTCTGGCCATCCCTGACCTTACCTGGGAGCAACTTAAACAATTCCACGCCACACACTACCATCCCAGCAACGCAAGGTAAAGAGGCACATGAATAAATTATCAGAGTTTGAGATTAAGAATGGTTGAGGTTAAAGCCTGTTTTTTAATATAAATATGAACTGGGAACTCTAGAATATCTTGCATAGTAAACAAATTAGATTTTCACCTTTAAAACTGTGTTCCTACATGTAGGTTCTTCACTTATGGAGATTTGCCTTTAGAGCCTCATCTGAAGCAGATTCAGGAAGAAGCACTGTCCAAGTTTGAGCGTATTGACCCCAAAACTGAAGTCCCTTCTCAGCCACGCTGGACCACTCCTGTAAGTTCGCGATATCAGTGTCTCCGCTGCAGTGTGTGGGATCGGTAATCTGCTTAAACCTGTTCAGTGTTAATTTCTCCTTGAATAAATTAAGTCCTGTTTTTTTAATTATTTCTAGGAATGTTTTCAATTTCTACAAAAGTAAGTTGAATATTTTATTTTGACTGTGAACCCCCTCCCCCCCACCACCACCAGAAAGATGACCATGTGACCTGCAGCCCTGATCCTCTGGCTCCAGATCCAACCAAGCAGAACTCTGTGTGTGTGAGCTATCTGCTGGGAGAGTAAGATCATATCAATTATTTCCTTCTGTGTCTTGCAGAAATATCTGTTAATTGTTTAGCAGTAGGACAACATTTATGAATCCCACATACTTCCTTTGTTGGTATTGATCTTTTTAACTTCATTTACATTTTTTTTCAAGAGGCATTTTAAAACTGTTCTTTTAAGCCTACATTGTTGCTTTGTTTTTCTTAATCTTGTTTCTCTGTTTAGCATCACTGATACATTTGAAGGATTCACACTCAGTCTGCTGTCTTCTCTGATGATCTCTGGACCAAACTCTCCCTTCTACAAATCTCTTATCGAACCCAAAATAGGAACTGACTTCTCTTCTGTTGTTGGGTGTGTATGCAGGCTTTAAAGTAGCCATGTCAAATCTTTAATTTTACAAGTTTAGCTGGAAGTTTAATAACTGATGCAGATACTTATTGCTTATATGTTTATTCTGCGCATATGGAATCAAACAAATCATCTTGTGACTTGTTTTGCAAGAACTGCAACTAAGCCTCCATAAGCTGCATGTACTTGTGGAGTATTGATCCAAATATTGTGTCCTGCAGATATGATGGCAGCACCAAGGAGGCATCGTTCAGTGTTGGGCTGCAGGGAGTTGCTGAGGAGGATGTGGAGAGGGTGAAACAGATCATCAGCCAAACCATCGACAGAGTTATAGAGTAAGTCCCATAATCACTATCTGTCATTCAAGTTTGCTTTCTCTGACTTGCCTTCTTTGGCTTAACAAACCAGAGCCCATGGGTCAGCTGTTGTCTTACACTGCATGTAACAGATTTTTAAAAGTGTGTAGGAAAACAGAGAAAGAATTGTATGCTGGCAAGCCTGTCAATCAGGCTTGCCAGCATACAAGCATGCTCACTAATAGTTTAATTCATTTAGTTCCATTATTGAGCAGTGGGAGTAGGCATATTTAGCCTATTAAGATGCCAAATTTGCATAATCAAAGTAAGTTTTCCCTCACATACTGTACAAAAATATGACAGACTGGTTTCTTGTATTTATTAAAAACCTTCTACATATATCTGATTGTTACTTTGACAAAATATTTCTGTAACATTTACACATTTTATTTTCCCTGCCGAGAGTGAGTGACAAAATACAGCCAGATCTTTACTGCATGTTTTTAAAAAATGCCTTGTTGAATAAGCCAGCAGGAAAAAAAGAAAAAGCTAAAGCCAGGAATATCCTAAAAATGATTTTCACACTTGTCATTTAACAAAGGAATGGCTTTGAGGAGAAAAGAATTGAGGCTCTCATTCACAAGATTGAGATCCAGATGAAACATCAGTCCGCAAGCTTCGGCCTGTCTCTGGCCTCGGTGAGTTTGCTGCTGTTTATCTGTGACCTTCATTTACAAGGGTGCTTTTAGTGGTTAAAAAAAATGCCACCTGCATCCATGTAGGTGGTATTTTGTAGCACTATTTGTAGCACTAAGGTTATTAGGTTATGTCCTTTTTGGATTAAGTTTCATATTTCATGTTTTTGCCCCTGTTTTTGTTTGTTTAATGTTTGTGCAAATCAAGGCTGTAAATGTGTCTGTTATTGTTCCAGGGGGTACAGCTAGTTTAAGAGTTTGATTTGTGTTGATATTTAAAATTAATTGTTTGTTATAAAAATTCAGATCTTAAGTTTTTGTCTTGTGTTGTTAGTATATAGCTTCATCGTGGAACCATAATGGGGACCCAGTAGAGCTGTTGCGAATCGGCGAAAGTGTTACAAGGTTCAGACAAGCCCTGAAGGAAAATCCTTGTTTTCTCCAGGACAAAGTCAGGCAATACTTTAAGGTAATTAAAACCATATATGGTTTGACTTTTTTTGTTGTTTTGTCATGGTTGGGGTTTCAGGATTTTACAATTTTAACATTGTTGGGAAGATAAAATGCACAATTACAGGCTGACAGTGTAATAAATTAGATTTTTTTCCCCATAGTTAAGTAGAGTTTAAGTTGATTTCTCAAGTTGATTTTATCAGAATACATCTGAAAATAATGTAAAAGGGAAGAAAAATGCAAACAAAACCCAATCCACTTTAACATGGACAATGCAGAGCAGGTACTTGCTGACAGAGGATGTCACCTCAAGTCCTTTTTAATTAATTTTGTGGTGTAATGCTAAATTTTCATTACCTCCAATCCCATTGTACATATCTATTCTATTCTATTCTAATTATTTAGGAGAACACACACCGGTTAACTCTGTCAATGAGCCCAGAAGAGTCCTACCTGGAAAAACAGGCCAAAGCTGAGGAGGAGAAGCTTCAAAAAAAGATCCAGGTTCTTTCTGACAGCGACAGAAAGCAGATATATGACAAAGGTAGCATTTAAACATGTGAAAATTGATCATTCATGGGTTTGATGTATTAAACTAAACATTACTGAATTGAAGTTTATTATAAGACAGGTCTGCTTCCAGTTGATGTTACTGTAATGTGATCCCCCTCCCCTTCTTGGAAAGGTCTGGAGCTGCTGGATGCTCAGAGCAAAACCCAGGATGCCTCCTGTCTGCCAGCACTCAAAGTTTCCGACATCGAGCCAACAATACCTATCACTCCCGTTCAAATAAGCACTGCAGGTGTGGCACTACACTGTTTTACAAAGAGCGTGTGATGAAAGCTGTGGTCTCCTGATGTCTCATAGAGCATTTTCCTGTTCTTCATAGGAGGTGTTCCAGTCCAGTACTGTGAGCAGCCCACCAATGGTTTGGTGTACTTCAGAGCCGTGTGTAATCTTAACACACTTCCAGAGGACCTCCGGATTTTTGTCCCGCTCTTCTGCAGTGTTATTACCAAGTGAGTGACCTGTCAGACCAAAACAAGATGGATTTGAATGGCAGTGCTAGGAAGCAACGATTAATACTCAAGTGTTTCTTCCTGCTGAGACATAATTCCTTAAATTCTTTTAAATATTTCCCAATGAATTTCATGTCAAGATTTCTGGCTTGGTTTGTACTGATTAATACTAGAGACTGAAGCTGATCTTTTAATCATTATTCAGCTGCAAAAACCATGAACTGTAGTCTTTGAATGACTGATTTATACAAAATCAGCACGTTCAGAACTTATTTAGCCAGTGTGCCTATTATGATCTGTAGTTTACTGAGCTCTACATATGTTGTAGTTTCTAATAATCAGCATTAGCATGAGAAGAGTTTCTGGAGCTTGAAAAAAAGGGCAAATGGTCTCATTTTATTTCAAGCTGCAGAGACGATTATGACATGGATGACTGAGAAACTACATAGACTAGTAGCTGAAGGTTAACCTGTTAATACTGAATCTGTCACCTGCGACATACTTCAAAGGTGCCGCCGTTCGCCGACTTCTGATGACAAATACCATAATATCCCCATATAGCTGTGAAGTGGCACTCTGAGCTTTCAGGAACCGTTTGAATTTTTCCGATAGGACAAATGGTCGCGGAGTTACAGTAAAAAGCCGACTGCTGATACGCTACGTGTTAAACAGCTGATCGCCACTAGTAAGGGCAGGGAACCTGCGCTTCAGTGGTGATTGCCCAGCGTTAAAGGGCTACACAGAAGGAGTATAGAAGCAGAGCCATGAGGAACTCGTCATATAATTTTTATATTCCCAGAAATTTCCAACCAAAATAAAATTCTTCTCATTGTTCAAATAGGATTCAAACCAGTTTAGCACCAAGCTAGTAATCCCTTCTGAGTTCTGTGGTCTAACTCTTAATATTTGATGTTGACTGTGTTGTATGCAGCACATGCTGTTCCAGTGACTGTCATTCAAGACATTAAGGACCGTGTCTGTGCTGTGGTGTAATCATAATGGGATTTTTTTTTTAAAGGTTAGGCTGTCAAAAAACATCCTTTTCAGCTATTTAAGATTTTTACATTTACATCAGACTGTGAGACAGTGCCAAATGTATTCCAAAAGGGATTTTACAGTAGTATTACAGATTTTTCTTGTGCCTGTGTTTATCTGTTTAATTAGGATGGGCTGTGGAGCTCTGGACTACAGGCAGCAGGCCCAGCAGATGGAGCTGAGGACAGGGGGCATGTCTGTTTCCCCTCTGGTCATCCCTGACTCCAGCGAGCTAAATGCATATGAGCAGGTCGGTGCCAGCTAAATTTCTTTTAAGTCAAAAGCAACTTTTCTCTCTGTGATCATTTCTGTGTGCAGCGAAATGCAAAACAGAAAATAGTAATGTTGTGTTGGTAAAAAGTTCAGTTTCCTTGTTTTTTGCACAGTGGAATGAGCTGAAAAAGGAATAGCAAAATAAATCATGAAGGTTACAATTAAACTTTAAACCAAATGCTCTCTCTAAGGAAACTTTAAGGAGCTGTTAACCTTTTCTTGTTCTAATTGAAAATGTGCATTCTTGTCCATCATTGTCTCTCTACCTTCTGTTTCAGGGTATTGTCTTGTCCTCCTCCTGCCTGGAAAGGAATGTTCCTCACATGTTTCAGCTGTGGAGCGACATATTCAACAAGTAAATCTTCCCAACAGTTTATATTTCCTGCAGTTTGAGACACAGATGCAAATGTCACTCAGCTAATTGGTCTCGTTTTGTCATTTAGTCCTCACTTTGATGATGAGGAGCGGCTGAGAGTGCTGGTGATGCAGTCAGCACAGGAGCTGGCCAATGGCATCTCTTACTCAGGCCACATGTATGCTATGACTCGGGCAGGCCGTCACCTCACTCCAGCTGGAGACCTCCAGGAAACGTTTGGAGGGATGGATCAGGTATCTTTGCACATTTTAGTAAAGGCTTAACCTTTCATAGAAACCCAGCTATCCATAAATCTGCTTTCTTTGTGACTCTGCATGTTTAGATGTAAATGATTAAATAGTAAAGCATTTAAATGTAAAAAATAAAAAATGTTTATTAACAAGTTAAACACAAATTGAATGTACACCTGGCCTTCACTGGCTCAAACTCCTCTTACTTGCAGAAATGTAAAAATCCAGAGTAAATAAATACGTCCAACAGTGTCTTATACCAAAGAATATGTACTGCATTTTTAAAATCACTGTCCATGTTATTTTGAATTTCTACAATGAAGGAAGGGTACGGAGTGCATTGGTGTGTCAGTACTTTCTCTTCTAACAACAGGTTACATTTATGAAGAGAACAGCTGAGATGGCAGACCTCAGCCAAGTCCTCAGAACGTTACCCAGGATCAAAATACACCTTTTCAACCCGGACAACATGAGGTGGGTCCACATTACACCTGCTGTAGGTGAACTTTATCTTCATTTCATTGTAAGTAGGATTTACAGACAGGGTATGAGGTACTTAACATTTTTAATGTGTCCAAACAGGTGTGCAATCAACTCAACTCCACTAAAAATATCTGACACAGCAGCACACTTGGATGGTTTTATAAAGGATGTGGCTAAGAACCGGAAGGAACGCAAACCCGTCAGACCAAATATTATTAAGGTGAGGTTGTATAGGGAACATAAACCTGTCTGAATGAATTACTTCATTGTTAACCCATTGATCAATTTTTTAAAAAAAAAAGTCTGTGTTCATTGCAGAAGCCATTGAACCCTCTGGATGACACTGGCCCACGTAGAAAACTAATATCGGTAAGTTCAGTTTTTGTTTTTTTTATTTCTTAATCCACTGATCATTTTTTGTTTCACTAAGTATTTCTGTTACTGTCATAGTGACTTCAATTATAACACAGTAATTTATGAAGTGAAGCCATATCTTCAATTTCACAGTACCCCCCCCCCAAACTAATGTATAGTCTTATTTTTATAAACGATGAATAAACCTTTTTTTTTCATTATTATTACATTTCTGTTTTCACACTTCTCAGGAGCCAACGTTCCATCCGTGTCCAATGAAGACTTTCTTTCAGATGCCTTTCCCTGTCAACTTTGTCAGTGAGAGTATTCGTGCTGTACCCTTCTCCCACAAAGATTATGCCAGGTATCTACATCATTACATTCTGCTAGAACTGGGATAATTACTGTAACAATTTGGGGTGTCTTTAGTGTGTGATTTTCCATAATTTCACTGTAAATCTGTTTTGTTTTGTTGTTTTTTAGTTATGCTTTCAAAGAACACCCTGTCCACATTATTTGTGCAGTAAACCATTTTGTCTTTTCTTCTTTGTTAGTTTATGCATCTTAGCCCGGATGATGACTGCAAAATTCCTCCATGGAGAGATCCGTGAGAAAGGCGGAGCTTATGGTGGTGGAGCCAAGATGGGAGGAGGGGGTCTTTTCACCTTTTACTCTTACAGGTGGGTAGCAGTTCAGTGTAAAAGTTTAACCTTTATCATTGTTACATTTATGCAGTTTTTCTCATTTGACATGCTATCGTGACCTTGTGGTTAAGACAGGAAACATCTTTGGGTAAAATTCAGTCAAAACCATTTGTGACAATTTATTTTTTTAAATGCCCCCCAAAAATGCCTCACCACTACCTACAACAGGATTGGAAGCTTCAAGATTTGGATTTTGCAATAAAAGTGGGATTGCAATAATTAATGAACTGATTCCAAGGGAAGTGCTGTTTTCCAGAAGCAATTTTGTCACGTCAGAGTCAGTTCTGCTGATTCTGCTACTGGCAGCATGTCACCCAGTACAACCTGTTTTTTGGGGACCCGGTGGCCAGGCTGGTAGGATGGAGGGACCAGCGCAGTCCACCATTGCTATAACATATGCAGGCACTTTTTGCAGCAATAGGTGTCCATGAGCCATCAGAGAGCTCACGACTGCACATGAGACTGAGATGCTGCTTAATAAAGATCTGTCTCTTGCAACGGCCAAACAAACTAACTATATGTGAAAAATTTTGGTTCTTAGTCCACTATATTTGATTTGTTTATATGTACATATTGGAACTTTTGACATTTTCTCAGTCAAAGTTCTGTAATATGAAATCAATATGTATAAGCCCTAAAACTAAGTACATAAAGCAACTGAAAGTTCAAAGTCTAATAATTCGAATTTCAATGTGTGTTGACCTCCATTTTTATCTCTTTTGTGCCAAAGGGATCCAAACTCAGTGCAGACATTATCTGCTTTTTGTAACGGTATTGACTGGGCGAAGTCAGGAAAGTTCACCCAGCAAGACATCGACGAAGCCAAGCTGTCCGTCTTCTCGGCTGTGGACTCACCTGTGGCCCCTGCAGACAAAGGTGAGACGCCAGCTGAGTGATGAAGGGTTTCCTGAAGCAGCTGCCTGGATAAATTCACGTCAAACCTTTAAGCCTTACATGTCCTGAAATGGTTGAATTGAGAATAAAACTATAAAAAAGTTTCATAATAGAGTAATGTTAAGTTTGTATTTTTAGAAATCCTGAATTCAGATTTGGTGTTTGTCCAGAATCTTGCATTCAGTCTCTCATACCCAGTGGAGCACCCATACTTACTTCTCCATAAATATTTTGTACCATTTTAGACTTGAAGTAGTAATTTACAGTTCATAGAGCATTTATAGAGCAAATGAATCCTTCAGCTGAAACTATCATTTGGGTCTTCTTTATATTCTGATTTAAAGCTTGTGACTGTTTCTTTGGTGCAGGCATGGGTCAGTTCCTCAGTGGGGTCACAGATGAGATGAAGCAGGGTCACAGACAAAGACTCTTTGCTGTCGACCATAAAAATCTGGTGGATGTGGCTGAAAGGTAAAACTGACAAATCTTGGAAACTGTAATTATTCTGTGGAATTAAAGAGCTAATATTGCTGCTGCTATAACATCAAGTATAACGTTGTACTTGTTGGAACACTGTAGGAATGTTTATTTGCTGTATTGGCAACATATTCATAACAGTTAATTTGGCCAAAGCCTAAAAAAATGTTCTTATTTTCTGCAGGTACCTCAGTGCTGGTCAGAAGACATGTGGTGTTGTCATCCTGGGCCCAGAAAATGACGCTATTAAAAAAGATCCTTCTTGGATTATAAAATAGTACTTTCAAATATTTTTTTAAAATGGTAAATCCAGAGAGCAGTGTTAGAAATGTTTTGAATGGTGGCAAAGTTAAACCGCACAAGACAAAGAGGAACAAAGTGACCTGATCCAGTGTCTGCTATCTGAACTACTTGGACTGTCTATTCATATTCCATTATGTACATACTAGAATTAAATGCTACATTATCACAATGGAATACAAAATCTTTGATTGTTGAGTCACCAATAATTTGAGGGCTGTTTGTTCTTGGGGGGGAAGGGGGGGCAGTGGATGCTGAGGTACATAATGTGCAAATTGCAGCTTTCTGCAGTGTTAATGCTACAGATCTGCAAACTTCATGTTGACTTCAGATTAGCTCAAGAACAGGTTTCCATGGGCAAGCAGCTGCATCCAAGGAAGAAAAAGGCCTGCATAGAATCCCGACCTCAACATGATAGAACATTTGTGTGATGAATTAGAGCGGCGACTGCGAGCCAGGTCTTGTTTAACATCAGTGTGTGTTTCATCATATACATTGCTAGGTACCACTGAGAAAATGCATAGAACAAACCATTTCAAAGGAAGTCTGTATTAACCAAAAAGAATAACACAAGGACGTTCTTACAGTTTCCACACAATAAATGCTTTATTACTCTGTGAAAGAACACGTCACACCGCCAGCACATAAATGTTGTGTAGTCTCAGAAACTCTTCATTCTTCAAACGCATCACAGCTGAGCTACAGCAACAGCCATTTGGACCCTACTCACAAATAACCACTACAAGATGCCAGACACAGAACCCAGGGTGGATACAAAGAGCAAAGGCAACAACACAAAACACACGTATAATTAGCAGGTGACAGGACACACAACCAGCTTGTTCTAAAGCCACAGAGAAACATCCTGTAAATTCCTTCAAGTTTTGAACATTTTACAATCAACCTGGCCGACACTTTGAGGTGTGACGCAGAAAGCATGTGATCCTATATATTCTCTTTATAAGCAGCTTTAGGGGATCATATTAAATATGGGGCTCAAAGTGCAGTACAAAGTAAAGGTGACGAAAGCTGGATTTAAGCCAAGCTGTGTTTACACAACACAGCTTGGTAATAAAAGATTTAGCTACTCTTTTTGGGATAAAATCTAAATACTTATACAGTACATAATGAAGACGGTTTCATATATAATGTCAGTGTGTCTTTATAATACCTTTAGAGATCTACAAAATAAAATATTAGCGCTGCTGGGAAGTTCATACTAATTAAAATCTCAAATGCCGTGACCCGAAACACAGAATCCCCTCTGAAAAGTGCTGTGACCAACATCTTTTTAAAATAACCTATCTTTTATAATCTACCTTAAAATATTTGCAGTCAGTCAGCAGCCGACCAGTGAGTGAGTGAGCGCAGTCACTGTTTGTGAAGCTGTCATCCTGTTGGAGTGAAACTTGTGGAAGTGAGGTGGATCAGATGGCAGTCGAGGTGTTGCTGTCTTTGGGTCGGATCCGGGACACGTGTTCCAGCTGGCCGGAGTCAGACACGTCATAGCTCGTCTTGTACTTGGCCAGGATTTTCATTAGAGGGCGGAGCTTCAGCCACCACTGCTCCTTAGGGATTCTGTGGCTGGAAGTAGAGATACACGGATCAAGTAACACTGTGAGGAATCGTTTTGAGCAGGATATGTCCTTCGATGCACATATTAAACAAATACGTAGGACTGTTTTTTTTTTCCTTTTTGCATTTGCACAATATTTCTAAAATTACAAGCATCCTGTCTCAGAGTGATGCTGAGAAGCTAATTTATGATTTCTATGCTGGATTGGTGTAATTCATTATTATCAGGTTGTCCTAAAAGCATCATGAAAATCCTTCAGCTGATCCAAAATGCTGCAGCTAGAGTACTGATGGGACAAGAAAAAGAGAGCACATTTCTCCCAAATTTTCTTCTCTTCATTGGCTTCCTGTTAAATCACATACAAGGTCTTGAATAATCAGGCCCCATCTTATCTTAAAGACCTCATAGTATCAACTCAATAGAGCACTTCGCTCTCAGATTGCTGGATTACGGTTGTGTTTGTTCTGATTTGGTGCTACATACATAAAACTGAATTGAAGAATCAAAATGTTCTCCACACTAAACTGAACCTGAAGTGTATTAATTTCTTAAGCGTGGATTAAACACAAAGATCTTAGCAAAATTAAAACAAGCTCGGCTCTCTGATTGCTAATTTGATGGCAAAAACTGCACTTTAAACAATTTCAGAAGAATCAGGTCAGAATATTTTCAGGGCTGTTTTTCTGGAAAATAGCACACAGCAGGAAATAATCCGCTTCAGATGCATTAGCACTACCTGAAAAAAAAGTACTGTAATTATTAAACTTCGAATTATACCTTTACCGGCAAATGGCCTGTGTCGAAAATATTCTTTCTTACATGTACGTCTGTTGTGTAATGCCTAAAAAATGGTCAGGACTACAGTGCATGTGTGGAAACAGCATAATACTATTCTTTCAGTTCCTTCAGACATAATATCCAGCAAGCACAGTTTATCTCGTTTTAACAAATGGAGCTGCACTGCTACACAATCTTAAACAGTCTTCTCCTTACACAAAGTCAGTCTCATCCCGGAGCTGCGCCACAGGCTGAAAGACCATAGCCCTGCGCCGCATCCCCAGCAGGCACGCAGTCTCCTCCGAGTTAGCAAACACTCTCCCTGCATTGAAGAGAAGTACCGGGTTTTGTAACTGAGGCGATTTCATACCTAAATGTTCTGCATCCTCACTGAAATCAAGTGTCAGACTTTTGGACTTGCCTCCCTTGTAGGACTCCTTGAGAGTCCGTGTGATCCACTGGATGGCTTTAGCTGCTACTTTGGTGCCAAAGTTTCTATCAAAGGGAGATGGAGCTCCTCCCTGTGACAGGAAAAAAAAAGGGATGATAACGTGGAAAACATGGCTCCTTACCTCACTGGCCTATTTGCTTACTGTTGATGAAAATACATTAATTACAATATAGAATTTATTTATCTGTGTACGTGTCCAACCTGCTGCATGTGCCCGAGGATGTTCTTCCTACAGTCGAACACTCCTCGTCCTTCCTCAGAGTAAAGCTGGTAGATGAAGTCAGTGGTGAAGTTCTCATTGCAGTTCTCATTTCTAAGACACACCACAAGGTCAATAGGCCAGTTAAAGGATCACTTCACCAAATAACAAGGGGTAACCTGAAAGAAGATGCTCTAAATCATTCCTGAAAGCACTTATCAACTAACACAGGACACAGAGGCACGAGGCTGCTAGGTCCCAATGTCCAAGTACCCTTGATCCAGGGTCTGCTTTTCACTCTGTGCACAAGGACACTTTAATGCACCATGTCCGAGGGCATCTTGTAATAATGAAATTATGCAGATGCACAATGTCACCTACGCTCTGTCCAAAATACTACACATTTGCCCTATTTCCACAGACCTCCGTCCTGCTGGGAGCCATTTAAACAGCGTGGTGGTGCAGTGGACGAAAATAACCCCAATAGAGGACATGAAACAAAGTGTACGGTTATTCAAAAATATTTTAATGCCAACTAGTTTTAAATGTTTAATTGAGAAATACTTTTTTACAAATAACACTCTGCAAAATTAGGTTTAAAAATAAAGCATTATGTTTGTTCTCCTGCATGAAAAAGTCCCACAGGCTTGCGTACGGTAATGTAAAGGAAACAGCAGCCTCTAAATGCAAATAAAGAAGGAAAGCGTTGAGCCTCACCTGAGCACCAGTCCCCTCTGGATGCTCGTCTTCATCTTCTCCGTCAGATGCTCCACGTTAGCCTGAAAACACAGAGTCTCTCACATTAAACCTGCACGAGCAGCCAGTGCAGCTAAAACTCACACTTCAATCTCTCACAACAGAATGGAGAGCTGCAGGTAGCATTCAAACCACCGAGGGGCGCCACATCTTGTCTTGTACCCAGCTGGTGAAGCCAAAAGTATTAATGCAACAGAGATGCCTGTTTTATGGCACAAAATACATGCCCTTTATACTCCTTCTCATTGTGATCGCTGGAAAAAATACTAATACTTTATATGCATGGGCCTACGTTTACGCACTGTTTCACACAGCACAACAAAAATCATGAAAAATGAATTTTAAAAAAGGAGTAAAACGTGTATGGACAAATTAAATAAATAAAAAGATAATCAACAGTATGTATATCATAGGAACACTGTAAATAATAGTAGTCCTGACGTCTCTAATCTCCCTGACCTGATCTGTGTTGATGGGATCTGTCTGTCAGCTCAGAGGTTATTAATAAGTTGCTTCACATGCACAGCAATAATCTGGGTCACCTGCACACCCCTGAAGCATCCAGGCAGAAGCACTGATTGAGTACTGGAAGCTGCTGCAATGCAGTGTGATCTGTTTTGCTTTGTTAGTTAAAGAGGGAAATGTGTGATGTGGTGAAAGGGGACCCACAGTATGCCCTCGTTTCATCCCATGTTTAAAAAGAGCCATTTTAGCTCCTCCCTCCAATTAAGCTAACTGTCTTCTGACTGGCTGCCCCTCATAAACATAAAGCTTGAAGAGCAGGTGGGCGGGGCTTCTGTGCTCACAGTAAGCACTGTGTGGCAGATACATGTTGTGTTCATATTTATCATCTCTTTTTCTGAATCACAGTGAGCAAGTCAGGAATCTTGACATTAATAAAGGCACCAGAACTGCTTCACCAGGATTACTTATGATCAGGAATGCTTAACAATTTTTTCCAAAACTTTAAACAATTTTCAAAAATTATTCAAAACCATGTTAATGTAAAATGCTACACAAAAAATTTATATATATTAAATAGAACTCTAAAAGCACTTATTAAGAATCAGGGCCACCAGGCAGAATAAAAGGTCTCTGTATTTTCTGATGATGAGAGAAGACATGAAAAGCAGGTACTTTTTGCTGGATGCAGACTTTTCTCTCTGACCTGAAGGTCACGGATGTCAAATGGCTCCTCATAGATGTAGACAGTGTCAGCGCCTGCAGCCAGACCACCCACAGTGGCCAGGTAACCACAGTAGCCCCCCATCGTCTCAATGATGAAGACTCGCCGCTTGGTGCCACTAGCCGACTGTTTGATGCGGTCACACGTCTGATTCACACACACATAAAAGATTACGCAATCATTAAAAAAGCTAAATCGGTTCACCACGGAGAGCATGCAACTGCAAAGCACACTGTACGCACAAGTAGAGCTGACAAGAAATTAAATGATTTAATTAAATTAAAAAACTGCTGAAAAATAAATATTAAGTTATTTATTCTGTTACTATAATAAGGATCTGGGTGCATTCTGATTCAGGGTCAGTATGGGTAAATGTGATGCTATTTTGTATAATGAAATAAAATTTTAAAAACTCAAAAATTAGCATCAGCTCTACTTTAAAGTACATCCAGTATCTGAGTGTTCTTAGAGATGCACAGGTTCACTCTTTATCAGTAACTGTGGGTCAGGTAATCTTTTCATTCCATTTAAAGGGTTTTCCCTTGTAGAACAGGGGTGTCAAACATATGGCGTGGGGGCCAGAAAAGGACAGTCAAAGGCGCCAATCAGTCCGCTATTTAAAGAAAGAAAACTGGAGCGAGAATCTTGGGACTTTCCACTATATTTTCCTAAATCGTCATTTATTTCACAGCCTTCTTGTCCGCCACGTCACAATGAACTTAATTTACAACAGCAATGATTATTTGTAGTAGCAGCAGATTAGCTGTATGTAGAAAGACTGCTTCATACTGCTGACACTGTGCTTATTTCGTTTTATAACTGATGACTTATTAAATGTAAATATTTTCATAATGTACAGCACATGTACCTCTTTACAGCGTAAGAGAAACAGAGACTTTTTTCACGTGTTATTCTGCCATGATGATTTTTTTTTAGGCCCAGCCCACTTGAGGTTAAACTTGAGATTAAACTCCATTTAGGGCTTTTTCCCTAAATAAATAAGAAGGAAGGAGACTGGAAAGAACCGGTTGGCAATGCTACAAAAACGTGAGCGCCATCAGAGTCGACCTGTGCATCCCTTTGATCTAATTAGATGGGTGGAGTCTACCAAATGAGGAAACTGCAGTGTGTTTTTCTATTTATTTTCTTAGGAAAGCTCCTGTTTTAAGGCCGCCTGATGCTCACTGTAGTATTCTTGTTGGCTGACCTCACCCATCTGGTACCAAATGCACAAGAGGCCAAACAAAATCACTAAACAGTCACAGTGATGCACTCTTCAGACACAAACAGCATCATTCATAAACTTTACTGGCAGGTACAGCTGCTTCAGAAATGCACAGTCAGTAAATGACGAGAGCAGTCACTAACATGCAACTGCATTGTGGCCTCTTATCTATTAACACAGAAAAAAGGGTACTCACAGGCATACTTATATTTACTCACTCAACTCTAAAAGTTTTAGTAGCTGAATTGGAGTAAACAGTTGAAAACACTGCAACTTGCAGGACTGGATTAGGTTAACCGAGTCTTTCTATGCTTTCTTTGCACTGCGTTTCATGACATGAAATAAATCAAAGTGAATTATGTACATTATTCTGGGCAGTAGTGAAAGATAAGTCAAAACTTGCCATCCATTTCCATCTGTCAGTTCCTTTTCATTCACATGTCCTTATATATATATATATATATATATATATATATATATATATATATATATATATATATATATATATAAAAAGATTAAAAAATAAAAATAAAAAACATAGATAAACAATATAGATAGAA
>VUQK01010975.1:40468-51710 GCA_015106715.1 Bujurquina vittata | reverse complement strand
GCATCTAATCACAAGAGACAACTTTGAAAAGCCCATTGAGCCTTCTTACAATGGATAAGCATTGAGACTGGCCAAGTGCTAATGAGAACCACCATCTTTGCAGACTGCTGAATAGAATCGTACTTTGCAGATGGCATTTATGTAAATGTACAGGTTTTTACTCCCAAGTGAAAGGCATGCCGTGCTTTATCCTGCAGTGATGTGGGGAAAAACAAGAAGATGCACTCTTGCATTGTGACAGTGCTATCAATACCATCATCCCCCATCAAAGTGGAGAAAGCTCTTTAGAAAGCAGGCCAAGCTGCATTAGAGATGCACTGGCCCTTTGATGTGACTTGATCAATATGAGGTTGAGGGCATGAATATAACTAGGCCGGCACTCTTTGGTTTGCCCTTTTGATAGTGTTTTGTTATTTCAACCAAGACTCTGTGCAGCTGTGCACCAAAAGAAAGAAAAAAAAAAGCAGAGGTGTGATGAAATTTTCCAGACAAAAGCTTCTGTTTGAATTTCTTACGTTGTTTCAGTGGATATTCGCTCTGTGCATTTGGGCTTCGAGGACTTTTTAGAAGTTGAGGACACGAGAAAAAGAGGAATATATTGCCTAATGGAATCACAAGGTCACAAAAAAAAGATTTTTTTTTTTTTTTAAATCTAAACCCCATAATGGGTCTTCTCTTAGGGCTGAGTACTAATGTGAACATTCCATTCCCTGTGATGCTTGATTTCCCTTTCATACTTTTAATAAGATATTGACATTTAATGGAGAGGCTCCAAATGGATGGCCTACTTAGAGTTTGCTTTTACCTGTAACCTGTTTTGGATGATTTTTTTGTGGGGGTGGGAGGATGGGGGCAGGTAGGGCAGAGTGTTCGGCTCCATATTCTAGGAACTATAGTATAGAGCTGAAAGCAGTACGTCAAAGCATGAACACATAAGCTGGAAGTAACAACCAGGTGCTGGTTTTTAGCCTTTCTACACAACTCTCCGTACATGCCAATACATACTAAACAACAAACACTAAATCACCTTTTTAATGTAGCGCAATCTTTCTCAAAACACATTCAGATGCCCCCCCCCCATCACGTGTCCTTACCTTCAGCTACAGTGAGAAGGTTGCCAAAGTCTGTGGTGGTTGTCTGTGAGGGGGGTGGCTCAAAGCTCTTAACCTGACCCAGCATGAGGTCATAGTCACTGGACAAGTCGGACAGAGTGAGGAGATAGTGGCTCTGTTGGGTGTGCAGGTTGGAGCCGGCCACGCAGCAGTGCAGCACCTGAGGAACCGGAGCAAAAGAGTAAAAATTTAATCTAATTATGTTAAGATGAAGCATGGATGGGCAGTTTTGCTGCAGTACTGTGATGAAAAACTTCAACAGCATTTTGTAAAGACACTTTTTTTTTGGTATAATGTTTTCTGGCAGGAAAATAAACAGGAGTGTCTGATGGGAATGGACAGGCTGCAGGAGAACGTGAAAGGCGAATACGCGGCCCATTTACATCATAAGGCAAAAAGGGGAGAGAGGGAGAAAAGGGGGTCTTTATAGCCACTAATCCATTTCTTCTGTGATGTGTGAGTGTATCGATCTACATAACAGATGGCAGAGCATCCGTTGGCGGTGCTAGATAAGGCGCACTGGGGCAGTTGATTACAGCCGCTGAACAGGTTTACACTGTTTGATTTAATTAAGACTTTATCCTTGTGCTCAGCTCCCACCACAAACACACACACGCTTGGCCACATATACATGCCCGAGTACACACACACACACCTGTATAATGCATTATCTGAGCGGAGGTAAGGGTTATACATTTAAGGGGGTAAAATGTATTCCTAATGTATGTGGAGGAGGGTGCCCCTTATTCAGTGGCTAAGGCTAATCCTTTGCATGGCTCACACTTGGCTGAGAGACGCTGGCTCTGCCATGTGAAACTGTATTGTGTGGGGCAATGCAGACAGTATGTGGATGATTCCACCAAGCAGACCTCTGGGTGTGTAGGGGGAGGGATTTGAGGCTTGATGCTGAAAAGACGTGAACCAACAGCTGCTACACCAAAGCCCCAAAGAACTTCCTCTGTGGAGAGGTAGAAAGGGGTGGGGTGGGGGGACGACCGTGCTTGACAACTAAGTGACTGCAATTCGCATAGCAACAGTTCCTGGAAGGTAACACACAGTAGTTAGAAGTGCACATGGTGTATGGAGATGTGAGTACACTATGTACACAAATAAATCAAATAATAAAACACAGATGTACCTATCTGTGTTGCTGTCTCTCACACACACACACACACACACACACACACACACACACACACACACACGGAGGTGCAGCTGGCTGCTGAGGCAGGCAGAGGGAGCAGATGGAGAAGCTCGAGCAGGTCTTGAGTGAACCAATATGGTCTAGTGCAATGTAGCTTTTTACAGCTATGAGCTCGCTCTTAGTTAATCATATCAACTTTTTTCACTTCTCTCTGCATCCCAGGATGCATGGCAGCCATTAGCCATTCATTAGCTGTAAACATGCACTGTGCTTTGCGAGTGGTGGGCAAAGAACAGGTTTTAGAGTCATTTATGACAGTCGTATTTTTAAATGTGCTGTTGTGAAATTTTCAAATCATAAAAACATTTCTTACCCTGAACTTCTACAATTTTTAATTGTTTTTGCTCCATTCTTGTGGACGAGACAATGGAAAGTTCTTTAAAATTATTATTATTGTAACTTCTCACTTCACTACATTGCAATAGTCGGCTGTGAAGCATGGTAAACAAACCTATAGCAGGTAGATATAATGCTGCAGAAGCCTCGAGGCTTACACCAACGCTTCTGCATAAAAATTAATTAAAACACTTAAATGCATTAGAATGCGTAATATGCCATTGATACAGGAAATAATATAAATACCTATAAAAGTATAAAATGACCCCCCCTCCCCGGTCATTTTAGTCACTAAAATTGGTCGCTTGAGCGTTAAATATAAAATTTTAATTAAAGGAAGATGAGGCATGAAACAGCTCATCAGGGAGCGTGGTCAGTGATGGAATAAAGAGGGGATGTTTTCTATTCTCTGCTTGGTATACAGAATAATTAGCAGCCAATGTGACAGTGGCAACATATAGATTTCAGTGTTGATATCACGTTAATATCGTCACACCTTAAATGAAACCTGCAGGGACGGTTCCTTTTGTGCACTGACAGACAACCAATCACGCCTAATTGTCTTTGCGTTCGTAGCAGCTGCCGTCTCTCTCATATTAAGACATATTCAATTCAAAATCTCCAGGACAAGCATTTATAGCCTGAGCTTATCAAGTGGACAAAGGGTCCCGTTTGAATAATTGGACCATTTCTTATCAGGGGTGACATCCTTTGAAAGATCTGCCGTTGACCGCATCTGCCCAGACAGGAGGGAATGAATAATACTTCATTCATTTGGGCCTGAAGCTTGGCCCTCATCCTCAGGGTCACACCATAAAATAAAGAGTTTGAGGTACAAAAACAGAGGAGCAGATCAATACCAAATATTTTGCACGCTTGAAACAAATGCTACTGAAATTTCCGAAAGGCTGCCAGGGTTTCCTTCATATGCTACATGCCAGTCATGGCGGGCACTGCTACGCCCTTGTGCTACAATAGTGTTAAATGATGCATAGTCACAGGGTCATGGTGGAGATGAGGCTAATTAAAGTGGCTAGCCCATGTGGTCGAGTGGGGGTGGACATGTCAAAGCTTAAGTTGGT
Source organism: Bujurquina vittata (assembly GCA_015106715.1). Lineage (NCBI taxonomy): Eukaryota > Metazoa > Chordata > Actinopteri > Cichliformes > Cichlidae > Bujurquina > Bujurquina vittata. The sequence goes on along the minus strand of VUQK01010975.1, from coordinate 47,976 downwards.
TTGTCTGTGGGGAGAGACCGTGAAAATAAATCAGTAAAAAGTGGCTCTACTGCAGGCTGCTGCAGAATTTTGCAACTTAAGCTCTCAGCTGCCACTGATGATACCCACCCTGTAGATGTAGTCCAGCAGCGGGGCTTTGTGGGCCGTGTGCTCTTCCAGCGAAGGCATGGTGATCGGATCAAGCAGCAGACTCAAGGGAACTGCCATGCACCAGTCCAAGAGGCAAAGCAGCAGTGACACCATCAACTAGAGTGTAAGAAAATTCCTCATTTAATTCAGCCAAACAAAAGCAAATCAAAAAAATGTAACATTAATAAAGCAAAAAAGAAAGAAAAAAAAAAAAAGACAGCATGGCAGCAGGTAACGAGGTCGAAGAGAAAACAACACATCACTTGAGGAGAAACATTCCTCTGCAAATGCACCATTCCAACATGATGAATCAAGGGCCTTTAGATCTCAGCCATTTCATGTCCCCTCCTTTCCAAAATGTACCTTTTTGTCTGCCTCCACTGCTGAGTGCTCTGCGCTCGGCAACAAAAAGGCTATTGTGGCCACAAAGATCTGTATTGGGACAAAACAAGGAGAAAGATAATTGGATGACACACTCCTATTTATCAGGGCTGTGAGCTAAAACGGAGATGAAACCACAAGATGTGGAGTGTCCACGTGAATGAGTGACAATTCATGTAATGTTTGCATTTAAAAGCTACAAGTGATTTCACAGGAATTTGTTACATTACTAGAAACATGTTCAAACAGGTTACTGGCATCTTCGGCGTGTGTGTGTTTGTATACTTACCTCAATAATTTTCTTTGGGAAAGTGGGCTCCAGCCTCTGGAGATGCTCCCAGTGGGAGATGAGCAGCTGAAAGACGTCACAGGCTACCTGAGCCACTGCTTTGTTCCCAAACTGGACGTGAAAGGAAAAATGGCAAGAACTTAACAGTGACGAGGAAATGCATCCTCACTTAAATAAAATAATCACAGTGACTTCCAGCAGAATTGAACAGCACTGTAGCAGACGCAGGCAAGCTTTGTGTGTACTGAAGACTTCTCTGGAGCAATGCATGGACCTCTGAAACACTTTAAGGACGCTGGATCAGTTATACCCACAGCACCATGAGGCAGACTTAAAGGGGGAAAGTCAAAAGAGAAAAAAAAAATCTGCCAAATAAAGAATTTAACACTCCAAGCAGCAACAGTACCGATAAAAGTACTATATCATACCACTTCGTTTATAAAGCACTTTCAGAAACAACCACAGGGCTGATCAAGAACAAACATACGAGGGTACAAGATACAGAAATACAAAAGGAGAAGTTAAAAAAAATTAATAGAAAAAAGTAACTTAAAATCACAGTCAAAATCTCACACAGGGTCAAAGGTCAGGGAGTAAAAGTGTGCTTTTAAACAAGCTTTTAAAAACTGTAAGTGTAAGGTCTGACGTGCAACAGCAAATCATCCATCATTTTGGAGCTGCAACTGCAAATGCTCCATCACCTCTGAGGAGTAAAGTCAGCGGTCAGCAAACTAGTTTTCAGGAGGGGAAACGAGGCCAAATACTTGGGGTGGACTAACACACGCCAGCATTTCACAGCTGATTACAGACGAATCCATCTTTGAACTTTATGGCAGTAACAGAAGGATGCATCTAAGCAGAACAGGCAGGAGGGAAAAAGCAGTGTTTAAGTGCGAGGCGATGGATTTATTCAAGCCTGGGAGTTCCGACTCCTCGAGTTGGACACGGCTCCGCTCAATACATGCTCCACCCTCTGATTTGCATCTCTGCAGAGAAGGAGTCATCACGGGATAATGGGCCCAAACACACCTCAGAGCTGTGCAAGAACTACTTGAAGACCAAAGACGACAGAAGTGCTGACTGCCAGATTTCCTCCATCGTCTCAGCCCAGCTGAACTTGGGCTTGAAGAGTAAGAAAGCCAAGCTTTCCTGACATCACAACAAGCTCTTTGGGACGTTGTCAGATCATGTTGGTACGACCTGGGTCATCAGGTTTTGCAAGAACTTTGAGAGTCAAGCTCAAAAACTCAGAATGCAAAAAAGAAATATGATCTCAGGACTTCTGGATCCTCCACCAGTTATTAAGATGTGCCTGTTTCACTAATAATGATTTTTATTTTGTGCTTCTTGAAGAAAAAGTTGGAGAATAAAGTCTCCCTTTTTCCCCTTGCTTATCTTCCAGCTTTTTATTTTGACCAATGATGCATTTTCAATCTACACGTTGTAGGAAAAGAAAGGAACGAACAACATATTTTATCATGTTTTTACTTTTTAAATTGTGCAGATGCAGAAATATCAGTGGAGGCTCGTAGTCTGAAACTTAAATGGCTGATTTGTTGGGATTCTAGCGCTACATAAGTATTTTGGATGTGATGCATGATCTAAATAAGAACATTAATTATTTGAAAAATCACAGATTTTAAGGTTTTTAAATGCATCTTTTTTCCCCAGCGAGTGAAATCTGTTGCTGCATTTGTGTCACCTAATTTCTAAAACAGTGGAGGCACACTGCTGATTAAAGACAGTGAAGGAAAAAAGAAAGTTTAGGGACACACTGTCAAAATTTGGGGTAATTTTCCTTAAATTTAGTTTTGCACTTACTGTGCAGATAATCAGCATAATTTCATTTCACTTCAAACCATGGTTCATTTTCCTCACACTCATGGAAGGAAAGAATTGAGCTGTTGACAATTTTCTTTCAAATGTGGATTTCTTCAGTGATTTGAAATTCTTTGTGGAGAAATAGAATTTCCTATTTCTTCCAGCTGAATGCCTCTCAACATGTAACAAGGGCAGACAATGTGGGGAGTGCAGAAATGGCCAAACACAAAAAGGGGCCCTGAGAGTTCAGCACCTGCTTTTAGAAAAGAGACTCTCAGTGCCACTCTTCCCCCTAGATCCCCCACCCAGCCTATACCCTCTATTTTGGGGCTGGCTGAGTCTGTGTGTCAAGTTGTACAGGGGAGTGATTACTGCTCCATTAGAGAAGGGGGTGAGGGGATGGGTGGGGGCTTTGCTCGAGCAGGAAGCTGGGAGATGTAGCTGCTTAAATTGGCCCACATCTACTGAGAGTGAGCAGCCTGGAAATTACGCCACCGCCCCAAACCCTTTCCCAGGAGGGGAGGAAAAACTAAATTAAAAAAAAGAAAAAGAAAAAAAAAAAAGAACTACACATATAGCCTGCACTGCTTCTCTGCATCTCTTCACTTAGAGAGAAAAGAGGCCTGTTTGAAAAAAATACCCACAAGTCAAATTTTATTCTCACACTTTTTGTTTGTGTTGAAATTGTTCCGCAGTCCTTTTATGTCATCAACTGTCATTATAGTTTGAGCTAAACAATGTAAGGTTTGCCTGCTTCCAGCACCGACTCACTTTAAGACAGACGTCTCATCTGTGCTCTGTTCAGACGTTTGCAGATGTGTTTTAAAGCTGTTTTTCTTGTGTGGAAGATGCAGATGCACAAGCGCAGAGGTTCACTCACCTTTAGAGTGACTCCCAAAACATTGATGGCATCTTTAACCTGGTGGTGAATGTTCTTTTGCGTCAGCTCCTCACACACCCACAGGCCCAGGCTGCACACAGCGATGCACCTGAGTGACAGCAGCAGAACGAGAATGGGATCAAATGTATCGAGGAAACTGCTGTAAAACTTTAAATATGGTGACATTTGTAGTCAAACAAAAAGTGACTAATAACACCAACAGATGTAGTTTTGATCTCTTTATTGAACACTAATCATTCACAGTGCAGCCTGGAAAAATGATGGGAACCTCTATGCTAATGAGTTCTCCGGCAGCTACTTGAGTCAGTTTTGAGATTGAAGTGTCGACTGTAGAGGTGCTCCTCCACGGGAGGAGGACGCATAGTGTGGTTAGTTAGTCTGCCCCTCTCAGGCATGAGCAGCTGCTGCCAACTTGTGCTTCAATGACAACAACTTAGAGGAAGAACAGAGATGGAAAGGCTGCTAAAGCAGTCCAGAAGATATGGGTGTTTATGACAGTCACAACAACAACAACAACAACAAGATGAAAGAGGAGGAGAAATAGGAGAAGTAGGATGAGGAGAATCCTGAGAAAGGAGAAACAAGATCCTGAAGAAAGATCTGGGGTTTTTTTGCCTATGAAGGAGTGACCAGTGCAGAAACACCAGTAATTCCCAAACTTTTTCTCAGAGCTGTGTGTAAAACACAATCATATCAGAGAACGTAACAAATGAATTACTAGCCATACCTCGCCCCTTCGCAGTGCTCCTTCGTTGCAGTCTCCAGCAGGATGTTGATCAAGTAATTCTGAACAGAAAAGACAGCACAAGTTAAAGTTCTCAGTAACAATCTGATCCATTCAGATTTATAGTCAGAGGCTCTGAATGTTCACGCTGAGCAGAAATGTGAAACATGTTCCATGTTTAGGAGATATTTGTAATGATTTACATGGCCGATGTTTTAAAATGTCTGAATTCCCATTACTGCACATCTTAAACAGTTACCTTGATGTTCTCACTGCCGACATTGATGTCATCAGAACCAGGCACACGCTGCAGTATAGGAATCTGGAGGTAGAGGTTGGGGAAGCACACGAGGGAGCCCAGGATTGTCTGAGCCTCGACCCTGGGAGCCTGGAGGAAAGTACAAAAACTATTGCATCACTCATGCCCCAAAGGAAAGAGGACAGTTCCCGTACAGTGGAAGACGACTGGAGGGATCGTACAAATATAACTGAATCTTTATTCATGATTCTGATGATGTCCAACAGAAATCCATCACACACGTTAGGCGCTGGACAACAAAATGAGTGATTAACTGCGTGATGCATGTAGTGCTGCAGCAGCTTGTGCATGCTGCTGTGAAACTGAGGAGACACGATCTATGCAGGGAGATGTGCGTGTATGTGTTGCTTCTTCCCGTTTATCCATTTCACCGACACATCCCTTAACATTAACTAAGCCGTATTTAAACTTTAAGCTGTGCACACTGGTAACAAGCTAACAGGTAGTGGTTATTATATTGGTCTGCTAACATAATCTCAACTAACAGCTCCAAATCAGGTCTTGTCATTGTCTATAAGTCCATATGTTAACGTGCACACGCTGCCTGCTTTTTTTAAGAGCAGGCCACTCTACACAATTAAACACAACTGACAGTCACATTAAGACTTTACATAATACTCATGTGCATTCAATGAGAAAAGGCTCACATCTGTATATTTAAGTAGTTTATTTAGTAACCGAAAATGGAGGCGCAGTTGATGATGATAATGAATAAGTATTAGTGGTTATCGTTTCAGCCACAGTTGCTCAGTCCTACATTTAAGTCCAGTTTTTCCACTCTTGAATGCATTCTTGATTTTCTTGTGAGCCGAACAAATGAAGAGTTTTAAAATTTCTGCTATTTTTATTACTAAAATAAATTTCAAAAAACAAAAATCAGCTTTTCAATGTCAAACAGCTGCAAAATTATGAGGATGATTTTTTTTTTCTACATTCTTTATAATCTTTGTTCGGGGAGATTTAAAGTGCTGCTGATTCCTGAAACCTTCTTCTAGTTCTTGACTCATAAATTCCTATATGACTCACATACTGAATAAGAGTGTTTGTACCTCTGATGAGCCAGAGGAGAGGACGCAGGCAGCAGCAGTGATGAAATCTCCAATCAGCATCGTGAAGCCTGGCAGGCCGAGGAAGAAGAATCGAGGAGAGCAGGAGCGGATGATGGTGTTCAAAACATCCTGATGATAAGCACGGACACGCAAACAGTCATCATTTCTGCAGCAATCTCTGGTATTATATCTCTGTGGACTTTATTTAGGAATAACAACAGAACCAAAATAGTTTTTTTAAGCAATTCTTCAGAACATTTACAGCCGGGGATTTCACTTTTGCTGGACGCCTCGGGTGTTGTTAGTGTGGGTGGACTGAAGCAGCACCAGAAATATTTTGTAAATGGGCCACGGTGTGAGAGACGTGGCATGGAGAAAGCTTTTCACTTCAACAGGTACGCTAAGCATTTTACGCGTGCTGAGGAGAGTAAAGCACTCAACAGTGCATGTCACCGAAGGACAGAAAAAAAGAGAGTGGGAAAGACAGACAGAGGAGAGAAAGAGAGACAGCAGATGGATTGTTCACAGCGGATAAGAGGGAGAACAAAAGACCTCAACTTTCAAGAGTCACATGTATGTACACACACAACCAAACCTGTAATTAAAGCCAGAGACAAGGTATTGTTTGGTTGAGGTACAGGCGGCTCGGTGGCAGATGGGTGCTCTTTCAACACAGACATATGCTGTACTGCAGAGCGTTCTGCACAAACTGCTCAAGTATGTACACCGTAATACTGCACAAGACGATGGCATGAAGAAAGAAATGCTTTAGATTTTCCGTGCTATATTTACCTGCTAATCTTAAAGCAAAGAGGTTCATTTTTTTACGAAAAAAAAAAAATTCCACTTAGGAAAAAATATAAATATATTGCTTAAGAATATAAGAATGCAGCCTCTAAATAAGGCTGAACGACTGCGCGCGCGCGCTCTCTTATCTGAGACATGCATGTGCATATTTGCGTATGAAGCCAAGGTCCAGGCTCCAAACACCTGCCTTCTTGGCCATAAACTTGTGTAAATCGGACAGTTCAAACATCAGCCTGTTTCTAGCTGAACCCACGGGCACCTTAACAAACACAATTTCTCTCTTTCAATCTCACACACACACACACACACACACACACACACACGCACGCACGCACACAGACAGTACCACTATCTATCTGTGGCATTAATCACCCGGAGCTTTGGTAAACAGGGAATCCAGGTGAACAAAAGAATACAACAAACACAGAGAGACAAGTAGGAAGTCAAACCAACACCAGCACCACATGTGGAAAATTGGTGGGAAGAGCTTCAGGATTGAGGGCCCATTTTACCCTCATTTTGTTGGTAATTGACCTCTGAAGCATAATGCGTAGTGCAGTCAGAGGTAATTAGCAGGCAACAAACTGTTTCTTGATTGCCTGAAATGAGCATTTTAGAGGAAGCCACAAATGTAGTATGCAAAGTGCTTTCAATTGTATGTGCAAGTAGAGGGAACCTGATTTGAAGTGTGTGTATAGAAATCAGAATAGAAAAATGTGGAAAGGGAATAACCGCATGCAGCGCTGTGTTGGCAGTAGGAATCGCCCCCTGCATCAACAAAAGGTGCATTAACGTAACTCTGAATAGAGCCACCTCAGGTCTTTTTATGTGGCCTCATTTTCAGGGAAGCAAACGCTTTCCACCTGCTGGCCCCTGGGGTGACGGGGTTCGTTCTGGCATTACATCACTCTGCACTGTATCCCAAATTTTGCTAATTTAAATTTCTAGTTTTAACGCGGTGCACACTTCCTATTGCTAGTTATTCACAAAATATAAGAAGGGGATATAACCTACCTGCAGGCTGTTGCAGGCATGAGGAGTTTAATCAACAGCCATGTCGGTGGCCTGGGGGGGGGGGGGGACGCTCT